>MCFG01000159.1:75000-141628 GCA_002104895.1 Anaeromyces robustus | reverse complement strand
AAAAAAAAGAAAAAAAGTATAAAAATTTTAAAACTTTGATAATATTAGTAGAAAGAAAAGTTCACATTTTTAATTTATTATATAATTATATTTTATTTCTGAAATTGATTTGATTAATTTTTCTTTTCCTTTGTACAAAATTATTTTTAATGTTAGAATATAAAAACAAAAAATAAAAAAAAAATAAAAAGTAAAAAAATTAAATATGGATAATTCATACATTTTTATAGTTTATAAAAATAAAATTTATAAAGTATAGTTATATATTTTATAAATAAATTATGATTATGAATATTCTTTTATTTGTTGTCCATATGCTTGTTTTTTTTTTTTTTTTTTTTTTTTTTTTTTTTATTGTTATTATTAATATTTTAATTTTTTTTTTCTTGGTTAATTTTTTGAGTGTAAATTTTAAAATAAATTAAAATTTAAATTTGATTATGGAGTATTCACTTTTTATTATATAACCCCTATAATTGTAATTATTAAATTTTAATTTATTTTAATTTTAATTTTTTTTAATAAAACTAAATTAAATAATTTTATTTTTTATTTTATTTTATTTTTATTTAAGAGGATTTAAAAGAAAAGAAGTTTTTTTTCCTATTTAATTTCATAATTAAAAAATTAGAATGAATTTTAATGCATTAAAAGAAAATTCATTTTTTTTTTTTATACTATAAAAAAGTTTCCAATCCTCAAATGACTTCATTTATTTTTAAACTTTTTATTTTTTTAATTTTAATTTATTATAAAAAAAAATTTTTTTTTTTTTGGTTTTAAGGCAGTAAATTTTTAATAGTCATAAAAACAAAAACAAAAAAAAACTTGAAAAAAAAATTGGATATTTTAATTAATTTTTGGCAGAGGCAGTAAATTCTATTATAAATCTATAAATCTATAAATATAATACTTTTTTTTTTTTAATTATTTTTCTTTTTTCTTTTTTTTTTTATTATTTTTTATTTTTAAATAAAAAATAAATAAATAAAAATATTTTAACATTAAATATTATTAAATATTAATATAAAAACTTTTCTTATGAATGTATATTATAAATTTTAATAATAATAAATAATAAATAATAAATAATAAAGATTAATGTCGTAAAGATTAATGAAAATAATGAAACCATAAAAAATTATCATAAATTATAATAATATTGTATATATTGAATATTATAAATTTTTAATTTTTAATTTTTTTTTATATTTATTTATTTAAATAATGTAATTATGATTATTAAATAATAATAAATATGAATGAATAAATAAATATATATTATAACAAAACTAAAAAAACAAATGAAATAATAAAAAATAATTATAGTTAATAATAATAATAATAATAATAATTATAGTAATAATAATAAATAAATAAATAAATAAATAAATAAATAAATAAATAAATAAATAAATAAATAAATAAATAAATAAATAAATAAATAAATAAATAAATAAATAAATAAATAAATAAATAAATAAATAAATAAATAAATAAATAAATAAATAAATAAATAAATAAATAAATAAATAAATAAATAAATAAATAAATAAATAAATAAATAAATAAATAAATAAATAAATAAATAAATAAATAAATAAATAATTAATTAATTAATTAATTAATAGATCGAAATATGACTACAAAAAAAGATTTTTATGATGATGATTTACCTTCCTATGAGGAAAGTGAAAATATGTTTTTAAATATTTATTCAAATTCATTATCCTATGATGAAGATGAAGATGAAGATGAAAATGAAAATGAAAATGAAAATGATATTGATATTGATATTGATATTGATATTGATATTGATAATGAAAATGAAAATGAAAATGAAAATGATGATGAAAATGAAAATGAAGATATCATTTCAAATGAATATTTTGATGCACCAAATGATGAAACCGTTGATAAATGTAATAAATTTTCCAAAGAAATAGATCTTCCAAATCATGAAATACTTAATATAGATCCAGAATATCTTACCACTCGTCATACTATATTTATTATAAGAGAAGGTTTCAGTATACGTAATAATCATACCATAATTATTTTAAATAATGAATATAAAGAAGTATTTACTTGTAAAAAAACTTCAAATTCTTATATTATTTATGATACTGATAAAACTCCTATACTAAATACAAAATCTAATCCATCCATTAATTATGAATCTATGATGGATTTATATGATATTCCTAAAATCATAAAATCTTTAAATGAAGATATTAATATTTCAAGTAAAAAAAATTCAAATGGTGATTTTGGTAGAGTCAATACTGTTAATTTTTATAAAAGATATTATAAAGAAATTGATAAAAAAATTTATACCGTTAAATATCAAAGTCTTTCTACTCAAAATACCGAAATTTTAGAAATAAGACATTTTACCAATTCTAATGAATATTTTGTTTATTGTAATATTGGAGAAATCCATGAAATAATTATTTGTAAAATTAAATTATATAGAACAAAATGTACCGTAGAAGTAGCACCAAGAGTTGATTATATGTTTATGCTTGGAATAAGTGTTAGTATATTAATAAATAATATAAATATTCAAAGATTATATGGTTATTAAAATTAAATAAAAAAAAATAAAAAATAAAAAATACTACTACTACTACTACTACTACTACTACTACTACTACTACTACTATTACTACTACTACTACTAAATAAACTAAATAAATAATAATGAATAATAATAAATAATGAATAATAATAGTTAATAATATTAAATAAGAAAAAAAAAGTAAATAAATAAATAAATAAATAAATAATTAATTAAATATGTCAATAATTATTATTAAACATATTTAAGATATAAAATTATAAAATATAAAATATACCAAAAATAAAATAAAACAAAAAAGCAAAGTAAAATAAAATAATAAAATAAAATGTAGTATCTACTTTTGTAAATAAAATAAATGTTGTACAATAAAAAATTCTTTTTTTTTTTTGTAAATAAATCAATTATTAATAATAAATAAATAAATAAATAAATAAATTAAGATATAAAAAATTATACTAAATTTTTATATATATATAAATATATTTCTTTATTTTTTTTATTTTTATTTTATTTTTATTTTTATATCTTTATTTTTTTTTATTTCTATTTTTATTTCTATTTTTTTTACATTATAATAAATGATAATAAATAAATAATATTTTTAATGATTTAATTTAATTTATTTTTATTTTTATTTTATTTTATTTTTTTTTTATTTTTAATCTTTGTAACCTAATTTATGTAAAGGATCAGTACAATTTGGCTTCTTATTTTTTGGATTTAAATATGAGCATCCAATTAATAAATTAATATCATCTTTAACACGCCATAATTTTTTTGGAAAAGCTTTAATAGCTTCAATCTTACCATTCTTACATTTGTAAATAGTGTTAGTATTAATTTTGGCATAAAAAACCGCACTACTGTCAATATTTTTAATTTTATTAGCAACTTCTTGAACTAATGTAGTTTCATCATATTTACATTTATGGTTATCTGGAATTAATCCTTGATTAGAAGTATCATAATATATTGGTTTAAGAATACAATTTACAATAGAAGAATAATTACTTCCAGCTTCTGCAATACCTCTAACGACTGGGAAAGCTTTACCTGGATTTTGTGGTACATACCATTTTATTCTTGTAAACATATGACAACCATAGGTACTAACACCATATTTAGCAGTAGCAGTTTTACAGTTAACAGCAGCATTGGTAAATTTCATCCAAACGGCTAATGCCATTAATAAAAAGTAAGAGATACGACGAGACATTTCTTAATACGAATTAAAAGTTAATATTAAAATTATTAATTGATAAAATTTGATTTTTTTTTTATTTCTTAATTTTTTTTTCTTTTCTTTTTTTTTTTAAATTTTCAGTATATATTATACTGTTTATTTTTTTTTTGATTTTTTAAAATGATTCTTTTTTCTTTCCTTTTATACTTTTTATCAAAATATAAAAATAAATATAAAAAAAAAATCATTATTATATTATAATTATTTATTGTAATTTTTATTATTTAATAATTTAATTTTTATTATTTAATCTACTATTTAGAATATTCTACTTTTCTATTTTGTATAAAATTTGAATATAAAAACTAAATTAATAATATTTAAAATTTTATTTAATGATTAAGGTTTAACACACTTATTAATTAAAAAATAAACCAATGATAAAATATTTATCAAGTTAATCAAGTTAATAAGTTAAAATATTAATCAACATGTTCCTTTCACGAAATAAATGTTACATTGAATGTTACAAGTCTTTATTGAATATATAACTATATATAACTATATGTATGTATTTATGTTTTTATGTCTTTATGTTTTTATATTCATATATGCTGTATATTGTATATTATAAATTATATATATAAGATTATAGAAGGAAAAGTTGATGTTATTAATTTTTTTTTTTACATAGTAACAAAAAATTATTGAGCAGAATGTGGATGTAGTAATTGGTATATATATATATATATATACTATTTACTTTACATATAAATATATATATATATTATTCACTTTACATATATATAATATCATCTTAATTTTAATAGATATATGTATTGATAGGCTTTAATTATTATATAGTAAAAATACATTTTTTATAAGTGTAAAACATAAAATTCAGGAGAATTATTAATCTTATTAATCTAGAATTATAATTTAATTTTAATATTAATATTAGAATTAAATAATTGTTAAACAATGAATCATTGAATCATTGATTACCTTTTAACAATAATTTTTTTAAAAAAAAGGAAAAAATTTTTTTTTTAAAAAAAAAATTTTATTATTAAATAGTGCTTTTTTGTCAAAAAATTTTTAAAAAAAAAGAAAAAAAAAATTTTTTTATTATTAAAGTTTTTCTGTCAAAAAAATTTTTTTTAAAACATTAAAAAAGTTTTATTAAATGTGAATTTTATTTTTTTTTTCAACAATTATACTTTATACTTTTTAATAGTAAAAAAGAAAAACTTTATTGGTTCCAATTATTTATAATTAATTTTTATAATCTAACAATCTAACAACATTTCATATAAATAAATATTTTAGATATTTATTAAAATTAAAGAAAAAAGGAAAAAAGATTATTCTTATTCTTATTCTTAAATTATATGCTTGATTATAAAATGACTAAGAAATAGAGAAATTATTCATTTATAATTAAATCAATTTAATAAATAAATAAATAAATAAATAAATAAATAAATAAATAAATAAATAAATAAATAAATAAATAAATAAATAAATAAATAAATAAATAAATAAATAAATAAATAAATAAATAAATAAATAAATAAATAAATAAATAAATAAATAAATAATAAATAATAAATAACTAACTAACTAACTAACTAACTAACTAAATAAATAAATAAATAAATAAATAAATAAATAAATAATAAATAATAAATAACTAACTAAATAAATAAATAAATAAATAAATAATAAATATTATTTATAAAATATAAAAAAATATTTTTATTAATAGTTTTAATTATTTATTATATTTTATATATTTTATCATAAAAATGAGACTATTATTAAAAAAAAATTTTTTTTTTACAAATTTGTTTGTGTAATTGATATTTATTAAAGCTGTGGATGTCATTGTTATCCACAACTTATCCTTGGAGATACTCGCTCAAGACATTTATTTTTATTTTTTATTTTTATTATTATTATTATTTTAAATGATTCTTTTTTTTTTCCTTTTATACTTTTTATTAAAATATAAAATTTACTAAACTATTATATAAAAATCCTCTATTATTATTATATTAATAAATAAATAAATAAACAATAATATAATAATAATAATAAATAATAATAAATAATAAATAATAATAATGAATAATTGATAATAATAATAATAATATAAATAAATAAGTAATTTATTATTTGGTAAAATATATATATACTATTTAAAATATTCTATTTTTCTATTTTGTGAATAACTATCAATACATATATATAATATCCTCTTAACTTAATCTTAATATATAATATATATATATATGTATGTATTGATAGGCTTTAATTATTATAGAATAAAATATAAGTTTATATAAAAAAATATATATTTATATATTTATATATTTTTATATATATAAAGTAAAAATACACTTTTTTAAGTGTTAATACATAAAAATTCAGGAGAAATTATTAATTTTTTTAATCTAGAATTATTTAATAAATAATAAAAAATAAAAAAATTTTGATATCTGTAACACAATAAATATTCAAAAAAAGGAAAAAAAAAAACTTTATTTAATAATAAATTAATAATAAATAAAGTTTTTCTGTCAAAAAAATTTTTTTTTTTGAAACACTAAAAAAGTTTTAAAATTTTCATTAAATGTAAACTTTATTTTATTTTATTTTATTTTTTTTTTCAACAATTATACTTTATACTTTTTAATAGTAAAAAAGAAAAACTTTATTGGTTCCAATTATTTATAATTAATTTTTATAATCTAACAATCTAACAACATTTCATATAAATAAATATTTTAGATATTTATTAAAATTAAAGAAAAATATTATTCTTATTCTTAATTATATGTTTGATTATAAAATGAATTATATATATATATTTAAATAAATATATTTTAATTATATATATTTATTCTTGACTATTTTTTTCAATACTTACAAAAACATCTATAAATAAATAAATAAATAAATAAATAAATAAATAAATAAATAAATAAATAAATATATAAATAAATAAATATTATTTACAAAATAAAAATATTTCTTATTTTTATTTATTATATATTTTATATATTTTATATTTTATCATAAAAATGAGACTAATATTAAAAAAATTCTTTTTGTTGGTCTACAAATTTGTTTGTGTCATTGATATTTATTAAATAATAAAAAAAAAAACTCCGAAATAAATTTTTTAACTTATAAAATAAATGCCATTTTTGGTATTTACAACTTATCCTTGGAGGTATTTGCTCAAGGTATTTATTTTTTTATTATTATTATTATATTGTAATATTGATAATAAAGATAATGTTAATGTTAACTGAAATTTATATTATTAGTGAAAAAAAAAAAAGTAAAAAACAACTACTACACACTCTCGAAAAATGTTTTTATATAATAAAAAAACAAATCTATCAATTAATTATGAATCCATGTATTTTTACGATATTCATAAAAAAAATTTTTTTTAAATGAAGACATTAATATTTCAAGTAAAAAAAAAATTCAAATGGTGATTTTGGTAGAGTGAATACAGTTAACTTTTATAATAGATATTATAAAGAAATTGATAAAAAAAATTTATACAATTTAAATATTAAAGTTTTTCTACTCAAAAATATCGAAATTTTAGAAATAAGACATTTTACAAATTCCAATGAATATTTTATTTATTGATTGTAATATTAATAATGAAAATAATAATAAATAAAAAAAATAATTAATTAATTAATTAATTGAATATACCAATAATTATTAAATATATTTGAGATATAAAATTATAAAATATAAAATGAAATATAAAAATATATATTTAAAAAAAAATTTTTTTTATCTTAAAAAGATATTTTATAAAATATACCAAAAATAAAATAAAACAAAAAAGCAAAATTAAATAAAATAAAGTATCTACTTTTGTAAATAAAATAAATGTTGTACTATAAAAAATTCTTTTTTTTTGTAAATAAATCAATTATTAATAACAAACAAACAAACAAACAAATAAATAAATAAATAAATAAATAAATAAATAAATAAATAAATAAATAAATAAATAAATAAATAAATAAATAAATAAATAAATAAATAAATAAATAAATAAATAAATAAATAAATAAATAAATAAATAAATAAATAAATAAATAAATAAATAAATAAATTAAGATATAAAAAATTATACTAAATTTTATATATATATATATTTCTTTATTTTTTTTTTTTTTATGTTTTATTTTATTTTTATTTTTATTTTATTTTTATTTTTATTTTTATTTTTATATTTTTAATTTTTTTTTTATATTATTTTTATTTTTATTTCTATTTTTTTTACAAAATATTATTTATTTATTTTATTTTTATTTCTATTTTTTTTACAAAATATTATTTATTTATTTTATTTTTATTTCTATTTTTTTTACAAAATATTATTTATTTATTTTAATTTTATTTCTATTTTTTTTACAAAATATTATTTATTTATTTTATTTTTATTTCTATTTTTTTTACAAAATATTATTTATTTATTTTATTTTTATTTCTATTTTTTTTACAAAATATTATTTATTTATTTTATTTTAATTTAATTTATTTTTATTTTTATTTTTATTATATTTTTTTTATCAAAACACGTATTAGTATATTCTTTTTTTTTTTTTTTTTATTTTTAATCTTTGTAACCTAATTTATATAAAGGATCAGTACAACTTGGCTTCTTATTTTTTGGATATAAATATGAGCATCCTCTTAATATATCAATATCATTCTTAATACGCCATAATTTTTTTGGAAAAGCTTTAATAGCTTTAATATTACCATTCTTACATTTGTAAATAGTATTAGTATTAATTTTGGCATAAAAAACAGCACTACTGTCAATATTTTTAACTTTATTAGCAACTTCTTGAACTAATGTAGTTTCATCATATTTACATTTATGTTTATCTGGAATTAATCCTTGATTAGAAGTATCAAAATATATTGGATTAAGAATACACTGTACTATAGATGAAGTACTCCATCCTACTTCTACAATACCTCTAACGACTGGGAAAGCTTTTCCTGGTTTTTGTGGTATATACCATTTTATTTTTGTAAACATATGACAACCGTAGGTACTAACACCATCAGCAGTTTTACAGTTAACAGCAGCATTGGTAAATTTCATCCAAACGGCTAATGCCATTAATAAAAAGTAAGAAATACGAAGAGACATTTCTTAATAGGAATTAAAAGTTAATATTAAAATTATTAATTGAGAAAAAATTTGATTTTTTTTTTATTTCTTAATTTTTTCTTTTCTTTTCTTTTCTTTTTTTTTTTTTTTTTTAAATTTTCAGTATATATTATACTGTTTATTTTATTTTGATTTTTTCAAATCATTCTTTTTTCTTTCCTTTTATACTTTATATCAAAATATAAAAATAAATATAAAAAAAAAAATCATTATTATATTATTATTTATTGTAATTTTTAATAATTTAATTTTTATTATTTAATTTACTATTTAGAATATTCTACTTTTATATACAATTGGAATATAAAAATCAAATTAATAATATTTAAAATATTTAATGATTAAGGTTTAACACACACATCACATAACTTGATTAATATTTTATCATTGGTTTATTTTTTAATTAATAAGTTAAATATTAAATATTAATCAACATGTTCCTTTTGCGAAATAAATGTTGCTACAAGTCTTTATTGAATATATTAACTTTATATAACTATATGTATGTATTTATGTATGTATGAATATTTGTATTTATTTATCTTTATGCTTTTATATTCATATATGCTGTATATTGTATATTATAAATTTTATATATAAGATTATAGAAGGAAAAGTTGATGCTATTAATTTTTTTTTTTTTTTACGTAATAACAAAAATTATTGAGCAAGATGTGGATGTAGTAATCGGTATGTAATATAATATACTATTTACTTTACATATATATATAATATATATACTACTCACTTTACATATATATAATGTCATCTTAATCTTAATAGATATATGTATGGATAGGCTTTTAATTATTATATTGTAAAAATACACTTTTTATAAGTGTAAATACATAAAATTCTGAAGAATAATCTATTATTATAATAAATAATTGATATCTTTGACAATAATTTTTTAAAAAAAGAAAACAATAAATTTTTTTTCAAAAAACTTTTTTTTTATTATTAAATAAAGTTTATCTGTCAAAAAATTTTTTTTTTTTTTGAAACATTAAAAAAGTAAAAAAGTTTTAAAATTTTCATTTTTCATTGTCATCATCCATTAGAATGAATTTTATTAAATGTGAACTTTTCTTTTTTATCTAAAAAATAAAAAGTATAATTATTAAAAAAAAAATAAACTTTATTGGTTCTAACACTTTATAATTAATTTTATAATCAAACAATCTAACGATATTTCATATAAATAACTAAATATTTTAGATATTTATTAAGATTAAAGAAAAAAGGAAAAAAGATTATTCTTATTCTTAAATTATATTTGATTATAAAATGACTAAGAAATAGAGAAATAGATTATTCCTATTTATTTATTCAATTATATATAAATAAATCAATAAATATTATAAATAAATAAATAAATAATAAATAAATAAATAAATAAATAAATAAATATATATATATATAAATAACTATATAAATAAATAAATAAATAAATAAATAAATAAATAAAAGATATAAACATATAAATAAATAAATAAATAAATAAATAAATATATTAAATGGATATATATATATATAAGTAGTAAATATATAAATTTTATATTTATTTACAAAATATAAAAAATATTTTTATTAATAGTTTTAATTATTTATTATATATTTTATCATAAAAATGAGACTATTATTAAAAAAATTTTTTTTGTTGTTTTACAAATTTGTTTGTGTAATTTATATTTATTAAATAAATAAAAAAGAAATCCGAAATAAATTTTTTCATCTAGATTTTTGACCTTTTACTGAAAATAATTTCTTTTTTAACTTATAAAATAAATGCCATTTTTGATATTCACAGCTTATCCTCGGAGGAATATTTGCTCAAGGCACTTATTTTTTTTATTATTATTATATTGTAATATTGTAATATTGATAATAAAGATAATGCTAACTGAAATTTATTTTTCTAATGATAAAAAAAGTAGTAAAAAAAAAAAACTACATATCTACTTTTGTAAATAAAATAAATATTGTCCAATAAAAAATTCTTTTTTCATTGTAAATAAATCAATTATTAATAAATAAATAAATAAATAAATAAATAAATAAAGATATAAAAAATTATACTAAATTTTATATATATATATATTTCTTTATTTTTTTTTATGTTTTATTTTATTTTTATTTTTATTTTTATTTTTATTTTTATTTTTATTTTTATTTTTATTTTTATTTTTATTTTTATTTTTATTTTTATTTTTATATTTTTAATTTTTTTTTTATTTCTATTTTTTTACATTATTAAAAATATTATTTATTTATTTTATTTTATTTTAATTTATTTTTATTTTTATTTTTATTATATTTTATTTTTTTTATCAAAATGCTTTTTAGTATATTCTTTTTTTTTATTTTATTTTTAATCTTTGTAACCTAATTTATGTAAAGGATCAGTACAATTTGGCTTCTTATTTTTTGGATATAAATATGAGCATCCTCTTAATATATCAATATCATTCTTAATACGCCATAATTTTTTTGGAAAACTTTTAATAACTTCAGTCTTACCATTCTTACATTTGAAAATAGTATTAGTATTAATTTTGGCATAAAAAACGGCACTACTGTCAATATCTTTAACTTTTTCAGCAACTTCATCAACTAATGTACCTTCTTCATATATACATTTATGTTCATCATGAAGTATTCCTTGTTTAGGAGTATTGTAATATATTGGATCAAGAATACAATTTACAAGAGAAGAGTAATTACTAATTACTTCCTGCTACTGCAATACCTCTAACGACTGGGAAAGCTTTTCCTGGATTTTGTGGTATATACCATTTTATTTTTGTAAACATATGACAACCATAGGTACTAACACCATATTTAGCAGTAGCAGTTTTACAATCAACAGCAGCATTGGTAAATTTCATCCAAACGGCTAATGCCATTAATAAAAAGTAAGAGATTCGACAAGACATTGCTTAATACGAATTAAAAGTTAATATTAAAGTTATTAATTGAGAAAAAATTTGATTTTTTTTTTTATTTCTTAATTTTTTCTTTTCTTTTCTTTTTTTTTTTAATTTTCAGTATATATTATACTGTTTATTTTTTTTTTGTTTTTTTAAATGATTCTTTTTTCTTTCCTTTTATACTTTTTATCAAAATATAAAAATAAATATAAAAAAAAAAATTATTATTATATTATAATTATTTATTGTAATTTTTATTATTTAATAATTTAATTTTTATTATTTAATCTACTATTTAGAATATTCTACTTTTATATACAACTTGAATATAAAAATTAAATTAATAAAATTTAATGATTAAGGTTTAACACACTTAATAACTTGATTCATATTTTATCATTGGTTTATTTTTTAATTAATAAGTTAAATATTAAATATTAATCAACATGTTCCTTTCTCGAAATAAATGTTGCTACAAGTCTTTATTGAATGTATAACTATATATAACTATATGTATGTATTTATGTATTTATGTATATATGTATTTATTTATATCTTTATATTTTTATATTCATATATGCTGTATATTATATATTAATATATAAGATTATGGAAGGAAGAGTTGATGCTCTTAATTTTTTTTTTTTTTTTTTTTTACGTAATAACAAAAATTATTGAGCAAGATGTGGATGTAGCAATCGATATATAATATACTATTCACTTTACATATATATAATATCATATTAATCTTAATAGATATATGTATGGATAGGCTTTTAATTATTATATTGTAAAAATACACTTTTTATAAGAGTAAATACATAAAATTCTGAAGAATAATCTATTATTATAATAAATAATTGATATCTTTGACAATAATTTTTTAAAAAAAGGAAACAATAAATTTTTTTTTTAAAAAACTTTTTTTTTATTATTAAATAAAGTTTACCTGTCAAAAAAAATTTTTTTTTTTGAAACATTAAAAAAGTAAAAAAGTTTTAAAATTTTCATTTTTCATTGTCATCATCCATTGGAATGAATTTTCATTAAATGTGAACTTTATTTTTTTTATTTTTTCAACAATTATACTTTATACTTTTTAATGGTAAAAAAAATAAACTTTATTGGTTCTAACACTTTATAATTAATTTTTATAATCTAACAATCTAACAACATTTCATATAAATAAATATTTTAGATATTTATTAAGATTAAAGAAAAAAGGAAAAAAGATTATTCTTATTCTTAAATTATATTTGATTATAAAATGACTAAGAAATAGAGAAATAGATTATTCCTATTTATTTATTCAATTATATATAAATAAATCAATAAATATTATAAATAAATTAATAAGTAAATAAATAAGTAAATAAATATATAAATAAATAAATAAATATATATATATATATAAATAAATAACTATATAAATAAATAAATAAATAAATAATAAATAAATAAATAAATATATTAAATGGATATATATATATATATAAGTAGTAAATAAATAAATAAATAAAATATTATTTACAAAATAAAAATATTTCTTATATTATATTTTATATATTTTATATAAAAATGAGACTATTATTAAAAAAATTTTTTTTGTTGTTCTACAAATTTGTGTCATTGATATTTATTAAATAAAAAAAAAAAAAACTCCGAAATAAATTTTTTTATCTAGATTTGTGACCTTTTATACTGAAAATTATTTCTTTTATAACTTATAAAATAAATGCCATTTTTGGTATTCACAGCTTATCCTTAGAGATACTTGCTCAAGGTGTTTATTTTTTTATTATTATTATTATATTGTATATTGATAATAAAGATAATGTTAATGTTAACTGAAATTTATATTATTAGTGAAAAAAAAAAGTAAAAAACAACTACTACACACTCTCGAAAAATATTTTTATATAATAAAAAATCAAATCTATCAATTAATTATGAATCAATGAATTTTTAAGATATTCATAAAAAAAATCTTTAAATGAAGATATTAATATTTCAAGTTAAAAAAAAAATGGTGATTTTGGTAGAGTGAAATACAGTTAACTTTTTTTAAAAAAAAAGATTATAAAGAAATTGATAAAAAAAATTTATACAATTTAAATATTAAAGTTTTTCTACTCAAAATACCGAAATTTTTTTAAGATAAGACATTTTACAAATTCCAATGAATATTGTGTTTATTGTAATGTTGGAGAAATAAATAAAAAAAAATCATTTCCAAAATTAAAATTAAATTATATAAAACAAAATGTACAGTAGAAGTAATTCAAAAGAGTTGATTATACGTATTTTTATGCTTGGAATAGGTGTTAGTATATTAATAAATAATATAAATATTCAAAGATTATAATGGTTATTAAAATTAAAAAAAATATAAAATACTACTACTATTAAATAAATAATAATAAATAATGAATGACAATAAATAATGAATAATAAAATAAATAATGAATAATAATTAATAATGAATAATGATAGTTAATAATAATAATAAAAAGGTAATTAATTAATTAATTAATTAAATATATCAATAATTATTATTAAATATATTTAATAATTATAAAATTATAAAATATAAAAACATATTTTTAAAAAAATTTTTTTTTTATCTAATAAAGATGTTTAAATAAAATATTTATATATACCAAAAATAAAATATAAACAAAACAAAAAATAAAACAAAACAAAACAAAACAAAGTAAAAGTAAAATAAAATATAAAATAAAAAAAAAGTATTTCTACTTTTGTAAATAAAATTAATGTTGTACAGCAAAAAAAATGTCTTTTTTTTTTTTTTTTTTTGTAAATAAATAAATTAAATATGGATATAAAAAAATTGTATTAATTTTTTATATATATTTCTTTATATTTCTTTATTTATTTATTCTTTTTTTTTTTTTTTTTAAGTTTTATTTTATTTTAATATTAATTTTATTTTTATTTTTATTTTTATTTTTATTTTTATTTTTATTTTTATTTTTTTACATTATTAAAAATATTATTTATTTATTTATTTATTTATTTATTTATTTTTATTTATTTATTTACTTATTTATTTATTTATTATTTTTTTCTTTTATTTATTTTTTATTTTATTATTATTATTATTATAATTTTTTTTATTTTGCATTTTAATTTTTAAATTTTTTTTTAATTATATATATATATATTATAAAAAAAAATAATATAATATATATTATTTTTTTTTTTTTTTAGATTTTTGATAAACATAAAGTAAATAATTATATAATTTTTTTTCAATTATTAGAAAAAAAAAAAGTTTATATAAATCATTGTTATAAAGAATTTGATTTATTAATTATAACATTCTTCTTAAAGACTTCTTTTTTTTATTTTTTTTTTCTTTCTTATTTATATTAAATTTGGAAATTTTTTTTTTTCCAATAGGATCTTCTATTATTTATTTATTTAATATAAAAATATTTTTTTTTTTTAATTATTTTTTATTAATTATGTTAATATTAACGATAATTTGGTGTTGTATAATAGTTGGATGGTGAAGAAGGAGGTGGTAATTGTAAACCATTAGGTAATATATATGTTTGTTGTTGTTCGGGTTTATTAGGTAATAAAGAATATTGTTGAGTAGAAGGAGGAGGTGAATGTGGTGGATAAGAAATACTAGGAGGAGAATTTCTTTGAGTTGGAGGTGGTACATTTATACCATTAGGTAATACAAATGTTTGTCGTTGTTGGGGTTGATTAGGTAACAAAGAATGTTCTTGAGTAGCAGTAATAGTAGGTGAAAGTGGTGGATAAGAAATACTAGGAGAAGAAGGAGGTGGTAGTTGTAAACCATTAGGTAATACATATGTTTGTGGTTGTTGTGGTGATTGTGGTTGTCCTGGTTGTACTGGTTGTCCTGGTTGTCCTGGTTGTATTGGTTGTCCTGGTTGTATTGGTTGCATTGGTTGTCCTGGTTGTATTGGTCGTACTACTGGTTGTATTGGTTGTCCTGGTTGTATTGGTTGCATTGGTTGTCCTGGTTGTATTGGTCGTACTACTGGTTGTATTGGTTGTCCTGGTTGTATTGGCTGACCTGGTTGTACTGGCTGACCTGGTTGTAGTGGTTGTCCTGGTTGTCCTGGTTGTACTGGTCGTGCTGGTTGTATGACATATTGTGGTTGACCTTGTGGTAACATAACATAAGGTTGGTATACTGGCATTGGTCTTTGATTAGGAGATAATTGTTGTGGTTGAGGTTGATATGGATAAGGATAAGTATATGAATATGAATATGGATATGGATATGAATATACAGGTACAGCTGTTGCTGGTGTAGGTTGTATTTTACCTTTATTACTTTCATCATAAGATGGTAATGTTAAATCATCATTATTTTTACTATTATCAATTTCATTAAATTTTTCTTTAGCTTTTTCATTAAGAACATTATTAATGTTATTAGTATTAGTATTAGTATTAGAATTAGTATTACTACTACTACTACTACTATTATTATTATTATTATTATTATTATTACTAATATTAGTATTAGTATTAGTATTAGTATTAATAGCATTATTATCATCACATTTTTTAATTAATGGAACAGGGAAATTTCCTTCTTTTGATGGATCATCTTTTCTATAACCACGAGCCCATCCATCTTTAATATTCCAATCTTTTACTATAACATATTCATCTTTATGAATAGATAATTCATCCGTAGTTGTACCATTAAAATCATAAAGTACAATAGCTAAATCACCATCTTTAATACCATTACCATTATTATCATATTCATCATCATCATCATCATCATCATTTTGTTGTCTTAATTTTGTTAATTTACTAATTACATTTAATAAAGCAACCTCTTTTTCATTATTATTTAATATATAAACTTTAATATCATCACCATCATCTTCATCATCATCTTCTTCTTTATAATTTTCAATGTCATTATAGGATATAGTAGTTTCATTAAATTTTTGTTTAAGAAAACTATCATAATTATCAAATTTAATATTAATCATTCCTTCTTCATAATACTTTTTTAATAAACTAATGATCATACTATTTTTTCTTGAATCAATAATATTTTTATTATTGGATAAAATATCTTGTATCTCATATTCTTCAAGTTCTTGAATAATATTATTTTTCTTTGCGTACATTAAAATTAATTTCAAATTTTCAACATTTCTTCTTCTAATAGCTTTTACAAGTACTGTAAATTCAGAATCATCTATTAAACTTAAATCTAATTTAACCTTATCATTATGTTTATTTGCATAATCTATTAATAATTTAACAATTTCATTATTGTTTGAATGAACAGCAAATATAAATGGATTTAATTTCTTTTTCTGTTCTTGTTTATTAAGTTCTAAAATAATATTATTTTTATCTGCATATTCAAAAATTAATTTTACCATAGTCACATTACCATGAACTGATGCCATTAAAAGTGGATAAGATGTTAATAAAATTTCACTATCATTAATATTTAAAACAATATTATGTCTATTAGCATAATTAATAAGTATTCTAGCCATATTAATATCATTATTTGATACAGCAAGGAAAAATGGATAAGCTCCTGTATCAACATTTTTATCATTTAATCTTAAAATTATATCATTTTTTTCAGCATAATTAATAAGTAATTTTAAGACTTCGTAATTATTGTCAAGAATACAAATTAAAAGTGGATATACACCATCTGGATTTTTATCATTAATATTTAAAATAATATTTTTTTCATTAGCATAATCCATAATAGCTTTTAATATTTCCATATTATTTTTAGCTATCACAGGATTAAAAGAATTTTCACCTTCATTACTCTTGGAATTAACATCTAAAATTATATTATTTTTTGTAGCATAATCAATAATTAATTTTACCATTTTTGAATTATTTCTATTTATACTAAGGAATAATGGTGAAAATCCTTTTTGATCTTTTCCATTAATATCTATTATAGAATGACATGCATTAGCATATTCCATTATAACTTCAACTAATTCACAATTATTACTTTTAACTGCTGCTATAATTGGTGTAATTTTAAATTTATAATCTATATCATTAATTATCATATTAATTTTATATAAAGCTGAATAAATAATAAGTAATTTTAATATGGCTGGATTTCCTCCAATACAAGCATAAAAAAATGGATAATGTCCATCTTCATCTTTTTTATTAAGATCTAAAATAATATTATGCTTTTTTGAATAGTCAATAAGGGTAGCAATGATAATAATATTTTTTTGCATAAGAGCAAATGAAAATAAACTTCTTTTTTCAAAAAGTTCTACATTTAGATCTAATACAATGCCATTTCTTTCTGCTTTTTCAAGACATGAATTTATACTATTAATATCATTATTTACTAAACCTTTTCCAAATTCAACTAAACAATCTTTTACAACAATTCTTGCTTTTTTTACTCTCTTTTCTTTTTTATTTCCAAAAAGACCCATTTTTTATTATTTTTTTAATTTTTATAAATATTTTATTCTTGATATTGAAAAAAATATTTAATACTTAATTTAAAATATATTTTATTATATTCTTTTTTTTTTATTTATACTTATTTCTTTTAAATATACTTTTACGAATGTAAAAAAAAAAAAATAACTAAAACAAAAACAAAAAAAAAAAAAAGTAAATATTTATATAATATTATATCTAATTGATTAATATATTTTTATTATAATAAAATTATTATAAAATTTTAAATATTGTTATTAGTTTTAATATTTACTTATTATTTATTTTTCTTTTTTTTTTTTTTTTATTTTTTATTTTCTTTATTTTAAAAGTATATTTAAAATAATAAAAGAAAAAAAGTATATATAAAAACTTGCTTGTTTTTTATGAAAAAACAAAAAAACAAAAAGAAAAAAAAATTTTTTAAAAAAAAGTAAATTTAACTTTATAATATAATATTTAATAATAAAATAAATTTGAATTTAATTTTTAATTATTTTTTATTTTTATTTTTTTGGTTTTTGTTTTTTGGTTTTTGGTTTTTTTTAATTCCCTTTTTTTTTTTCCTATTTTTTTTTTAATTAATTTGTTATTTATTTGTGTAACATTAATAGATTAAAAATAAATTAAATATGTAATAAAATAAAATGTATTTAATTTAATACATTTACATTTTTATATTTAAAATACGTAAATAAAATTTTATTAAAATACGTAAATTCATAAAAATAATAATAAATAAATAAATGTAATAATAATAATTTAATTATATCTAATATTTAATATTTAATATTATAGGGGCTAAATCATAATAATTCTAGATGATAATTTCTATAAATTGGCATTATTCATAATATCTTCTTTTTTTGTTATTGTAAAAAAAAATAATAATTAAATAAAAAAATTATTATTTTTAACTGAAATTTACATTTATAATTATTAATAATAAAATATAATTAAAATAATAAAATATAATGAATATAATTAATTATAAAAAATACTTTTATTCTTTACTATTACTATTTAAATGTAAATAAAAAAAAAATTATTTTATTTATGCTCTTTTATTTTTTAATAATAAACTAAAACAATTGATTTAATATTAAAAAAGACATTTATTTGTTTACACTCATATATATATATTAATATATTAATATATTAATAGTTTTAATAGAATATGAATGTGATTCATGCTGTAGGTTTTCATCTTAACCACCTAATATTTAATTTATTTAATTCATTCTTTTTATTTATTTATTTATTTATTTAATAAATTATTTATTCATTTATTTATTTATTCATTTATTTATTTATTTATTTATTTATTGATTTATTTATATTTATATATTTATATATTTATATATTTATATATTTATATATTTATTTATTTATTTATTTATTTATTCATTTATTTATTTATTTATTTATTTATTTATTGATTTATTTATATTTATATATTTATATATTTATATATTTATATATTTATTTATTTATTTATTTATTTATTTTACTTTATTTATTTATTTACTAATTAATTAATTACTAATTTTTAAAATTTCTTTTTATTAATCAATTCTTTATTGTCAATTTATCCTTGTTTGGTTATTGCTAAAGCTATGAAAAATGGCAAGATATAGAAACTTGGTTGTTGATATTGTTGATGATGATGTTTATTGTTGACATGTTGTTGTTTAGAGTTGAATTTAACATTTTTGCATAATGAAATGAAGAAACTAAATATTGATGTTCGAAACATTATCCGATTGAAGATAATAATTACATTATGTTCATTATTGTAATCTATAGATATAAAACTTGAATATCATTATTATTATTTATTATTATTATTATTATTATTATTATTATTATTATTATTATTATTATTATTATTATTATTATTATTATTATTATTATTATTATTATTATTATTATTATTATTATTAAAGCATTACCCATATTTAATATTAAAATTTATCATATATTCATAGATATAACATATAACATATAACATATAACATATAACATATAATATATAACATATAACATAAATAACTAAATAAATAAATAATAAAATATTTTATATACTTAATAATATAATTAAAAAAAAAGTTTTTTAAAAATTTATTTACATTTTTACATTTTTATAATTTATATTTTAGAAGATTCTAATATTCTATAAATAATAAAATTAAAATTTTTTTTTAAAATATTTTAAATAAATTTATCCTATTAATTTAATTAATGGTATTTTATTTTATAACAAATATTTATTAATTAATATTAATTTGATATTGGTAAAAATATTGAAATAAAAAAAAAAAATATGTAGCTGATATCTTACCAAGGACTACGTAACATTAAATATGATTCAGATTTAACTGAAAAAGAAAAATATTAAAATACTAGGATTTAAAAATTTATACAAAAAAGCTATAGGTTTGAATAATAGAGTAATGGTGTTTATAATAAAGATATTCTAAAGATTCAAATCAATAATAAAATAGATCAAATTGAAAAAAATAATTTTAAAACTTTTAAACATTATTTTATTGAAATATACCTCAAATGGTCTTTTATATATTACTACGAAGAATGTATTTTTAAAAATTGTATTAAATATGTAAATCATTTTGATTATTATATTTAATTTAATGAAAATAATACATAAAATTTGATAAAAAGAAACAATCTCCATACTTCTTTACTTAAGTATATTAATATAAAAATATATATATATATATAAGTATATCTTATTTACATTTTTATATATAAAAATCATAATTAAAAAAATTGTTATATTATTATTTAAAAAAATAAAAAACAAAAATCTTCATGATCCTAATAAAACAATTTCAACTGTTAGTCTATTTCAACCAATTAATACATATTTTACTACTACTTAGTCATCTACTGAAACTATTTATACAATTAATACATCTACCACTGTTACCAATAGTATATTTTTAACAAGTAATTTTATTCCAACTTCTACTACTCCTTCATCTTCAGATGATAAAATATACATTGTTTGGGATTCTCTATTAAAAATATTTACTATTTAATATTGATTTTTCTGATAATAAAGGATATGACTTGTATATTAAAAATGAAAAAGGAATAAGAGTTGATACTTTCTGCCATGTTATTTGATGGTGTAGGAATAGATGTAAAAATGTGGTTAATTAAGGGTAGACAAAATGATTATAAAGGATATAGTTTTTCAATAGAATATATTTATCTATTAATTATTAATACTACTCTTAATATTAAAGATGATTATTATGAAATCCCAAGAGATAAAATATCTTTAGTTAAAATAATATTATTTTAATAATTAATTTACTGGGGAGAAGTATTATTATCTGAATATACTGGATTTTTTTTATTGATACAATATAATTTTATAATAAATATAAATACTAAAATTGAAATTATAAAAGTTCATATTCTCAAAAAATAAAATATAAATGAATTACGTTTAGAAATCGATGGAATTAAAATTATTATGTAATGATAAAGATATAAAATATATTGCCAAATTAAAAGAAGATAAAAAAAAGTATGAATAAAACAGTATTAACAATATATAATGTGATAAATCAAGAAATTATTTGGAAATATGGAGGTATTAATTTCTCTTAACTTAATAAACCCAAATTTGATGAATAAATATAAATAATAGATATTTTTCTTTAATATATTTATTATTTTATATATTTTATTTATTATATACACAAATAAATAAATGATATTTATTAATTATAAAAAATAAATATTATATATAAATATTATAAAATCATATTTAAATAATTCTTAATTATTTATTTGTTAAAAATTATTATTATGATTATTATTATTTATTATTATTATTATTAATTTTATTATTATTAACTATTATTAAATATTACTATTAAATATTATTATTATTATTATTATTATTATTATTATTAACTATTATTAAATATTACTATTAAATATTATTATTATTATTATTATTATTATTATTATTATTATTATTATTATTATTATTATTATTATTATCAATTATTATTATTATTTTATTTTTTCTATTTATAATTTAAATAATTATTAATTATTAAATTATAAAAAAAATTATAAAAATTAATATTATTAAAAATTATCATGTTTTCCATGTAAAATGAATAAAATCATTTTTTAATAATTAATATAGTTGTTAAACTCAAAAAAGTAAAATTAAGGTTTAAATTTATGAGAATTTTTTTTTAAATGAAATGATTATTATCCAACAATTAAACTTTTTTTTATAAAATTTGTTCATAGTAATTTTTTTTGTTAATTAACTAAGCAATTAAAAAGAATTATAATAAATTAAATATTATTAAGTTTATTTTTTTTTTTAAAAAAAAAAAAAATCATGTTTCGATGAATAAGAATCAATAAAAAAAAAAAATAAAAAATTTTCAAATAGTATTTTTTAATTAATTTATATATAATTAATAATAAAAAAAAAAAAAAGATAAAGCATTTTAATGTAATCCAAATTAAATTTAACTCTTGTTTTCTTTTTTTCTTTCTTTATCTTTTTTTTTTTCTTAAATTTTTAAATATAAATATAAATATATTTCATTTATCTATTATTTTTAGTAGTGTAGTGTAGGTATATGTATAAAAATTTTTCATGAAATTATTTAATATATAATAATATTGTTATTATAGAATTGAATAGAATATCATAATTAATAATAATATGTATTATTATTAATTATTATTAATATTATCAATAATGATTATGATTTAATATTTTTATTAACATTTATATATATTCTTATATATTTCTTATATATATATATCTTTACAATAACAGGATTTTGATTATCAATAATAAATATTTCAATTTTTTTTTTTTGACTCTCTATATATATATATACCAAATCAATTATCTTTTTATTTTATTTTTTTTTTAAAAAAAAAAAAAGACATTAAATAAAAATAAAAATCATAATATTACTATATAAATTCAATATCAGTAATAATATTTTCATAAATATTTAAAAGAATGAAAATACAAAAGGAAAATAAATAATATAAATTAAATTAATATTGTTATCTCATCAACTATTTTAATAGTATTTTATGTTAAAAAAATAATTAATATTGCTATCCCATTACTTATTATTTATATTTACTAATTATATTATTTATTATTTAATTGTTATTTATATACTATCAAAACTTAATGTATATATATAAGTTTTAGTTAGAATAAAAAAAAAGGAAATTACATTATAACTATTAATATATCATAACTATTAATATATATATATAGAAATATACATATAATCAGTAAATATACATATAATTAATATTCACATTTATTGTTTAATAAAATCTTTGAAATAAAAATAAAAAAAACTAAAATAGAATTACTATATATTTAAAATTTAATATATTATCTTTAATCTCTTAAGTACAATTTTTGTTTAAATGAAATAGAATATATTATCTATAATAATTTTAGTACTATTATTTAAAAAAAAGAATGATTAGAAATATTTAATTATTTAAAGAATAAACAAAAAAAAAAAGAAAAACAAACAAAGTTTTTTTTAAAAAAAAAAAGACTTAACAAATAAAAATTAAGAAAAAAAAAGAGACAAGAAACAACAAATATAAAATAAGAATAAAATCAAAAAAAAATTAAATAAAACATTAAGAAAAAAAAAGGGAAAAAAATAATACAATAAATAAAAAATAAGAATAAAATCAAAAAAAAATTAAATAAAACATTAAGAAAAAAAAAGGGAAAAAAATAATACAATAAATAAAAAATAAGAATAAAAACAAAAAAAAAACTAAATAAAATATTATAACTATTGTATATATATATATATAATAGGTATATATAATTTTTTTTATAATTATTATTTTTATTATTATTTTTATCTTATATATTATATACATATCTATTGAATTTCAATATGACTTTTAAAAAACAAAAAGAAATTCCTCCTTTACCACTAGAACCACAAATTTCACCATATTCAAAAGCTTCTTTTTTATCAAAAATAACTTATTCTTGGGAAAATTCTTTATTTCGTGTTGGGTATCAAAGACCTTTAGAACAAAATGATCTTTATTTACTTGATGAAAATTTTTCAGAAAAAACAAATGAAGAAAAATATTATAAAAAATGGAATGAACTTAAATTAAAAAGTAAAGGTAAAATTAGTGTATTTAAAACTTTAGTTAAAGTTTTTGGACCAAAATGGATTCCTGCTGGTATTTTTAAATTTGTTGCAGATATAGCAAATTTATTATCTCCTTTATTTTTAGAATTTGTTATTGACTTTTTATCAAAATCAACAACTAATAATAATAACAGTAATAATAATAGTAATAGTAATAATGGTAGTGTTGGTTTTATTAGTAATAATATTATTAATCTTAGTGATGATAATAATAATAATAATAATAATAATATGGAATCCTATAAAGGTTGGATTTATATTTTTATCATATTTTTACTTCAAATGATTGCTACTATTTGTACTAATCATTATGCAAGATTAGTTGCTGAAGTTGGTTTATCCGTTCGTGCAACTTTAATTGGTATAATTTATCGTAAAACATTAAAATTGTCAAATAAATCAAGACAAACTATTGGTGATGGTCAAATTGTTAATTTAGTGACTACAGATGCTACTAGGATTCAACATCTTTTAACGAATTTACATTCTATGTGGAGTACACCTCTTCATTTTATAGTTATAGTAGCATTATTAATACGATCTATTGGTATTTGGTGTTGTATTGGTCTTTCCTTTTTTTTCATTGCTATACCATTTCAAGGATTTATTCTTAAATTATTAGCTATTCTACGTAAAAAAACAGCCGTAATAACGGATGAAAGAGTTAAAAAAACTCAAGAAATTATTGGAAGTATAAGAGTTATAAAATTTTTTGGATGGGAAAAATCTTTTCTAAAAATTCTTCAAGATCTTCGAGAAAAGGAATTAAAATGTACAAAAAAAACAATTATTATTGATTCTGAAACTAATGCTGTTTTAAATATTATACTTTTTATGTCAACAGCTTTAATGTTTATTGCTTATTCTGCTTCAGGTCATCCATTAACAGCAGCAAAAGTATTTTCTTGTCATGCTTTATTTAGTATGATTAGTTCACCTATTGCTATTTTTGCTAATACTTGTAGTCAATTAACTACTGCTTATGTAGCTATGAATCGTTTATCTAATCTTTTAAATGCTAAAGAATTAGATGATTTACCAGAAGTTGATCCTTCTTCAAAATATGCTATATCTATTGTTAATGGTCAATTTAATTGGGAAAGTAAAAAACAAATAGATAAAAATCAAGAATTACAATATCAACAACAAAAACAACAACAACAACAAAAGCAACAATTAAAATCATTAAAAAAATCAAAATCTAAACAAAAAATAAAACAACAAAAACATAATAAATGGTCAGAAAAATATTTATTAGAATCTACCAAAAGAAAATTATCAAATACCTTTAAATTTCATATGAATAAATATAAATATACAAATAAAAATAATAATTATAGAAAACTTAAAAGTTATTCAAGTTATATTAATAGTAGTTATAATCGTTTAGATGATGATTATGATGGAGAAGATTTATTAGAAGATATGGAAATGGAAATGGAAATGGATACTAATACTAATAATACAAGAACCAATGAAAATACAACTTTGAATATGAATATGAATTTGGACATGGATACATATAATACTATATCATTATCAGATCATAATATAGAAAAAAAATTAGTAGAAAAAACAGTTACAATTGATTCAACAACAGGTAATTCTAAAGAAATTAAATCCTTAGAATATTTCAAATTAAAAGATATTAACCTTCATATCAAAAGAAATTCTTTAACTGCAATTGTTGGTACCGTAGGTAGTGGTAAATCTTCATTAATTAATGCTATTATTGGTGAAATGAAACGTGAAGATGGTAAAATTACAATAGGTAGTACATTTAGTTATTGTTCACAACAAGCTTGGATACGAAATGCAACTATAAGAGATAATATATTATTTGGTAAAGAATATAATAAAGAATTTTATAATAAAGTTATTGATTGTTGTGCTCTTACTCCAGATTTAGAAAATTTTTTAGATAGAGATATGACCGAAATTGGTGAACGAGGTGTTAATTTATCAGGAGGTCAAAAACAAAGAATTAATTTAGCAAGAGCTGTTTATTTTGATAATGATATTATTATTATGGATGATCCATTATCAGCTGTAGATACTCATGTTAGTCGTTACTTATTTGATAATTGTATTATGGGAGTATTATCCAATAAAACACGTATATTAGTCACTCATCAACTTCATATTTTGCCAAAAGTAGATTATATTATTGTTATGAATAATGGTAGAATTGAAGAACAAGGGGAATATAAAGAATTAATACAAAGAAATGGTGAATTAGCAAGATTAATGCGTTCTTATGGTGAAATTGATAGTGAAGAAAGTGAAGAAGAAACAGATGATGAAGATGATTCCGAAGAAGACGATTCAGAAGAAGTAGAAAATTGTAGTTGTTGTTATGAAAATAATATAATGAATAGCAATCTTAATAATGATAATAATAATAAGAATAATAATCAATATCATCATCATCATCATCTTATTAACAATAATAATGATGATAAATTAAATGAAGTAGAAGAGAAAAAAAGTATTGGAAGTTTAATGAGTCAAGAAGAAAGAGCTACAGGTTCAATAAAATTATCCGTTTATAAAGCATATATGAAAGCAGCAGGTGGTACTCTATGTATTTCCTTTATATTTATATTAATTCTAACCATTCAATTAACAAAATTAGCTAATGATATGTGGTTAGTTTATTGGACAGAAGATCGATTTGAAATGACTACGAATACCTATATTATGATATATTTAATATGGAATATTAGTCATAATGTTATCACCTTTTTCTATTATGTTTTTATGGCTCATACAGGTATTAGAGCAGCTAGAAAAATTCATAAAAATGCCATAAGTCGAGTCTTAATGGCACCTATTTATTTCTTTGATACTACACCATTAGGTCGTATTATTAATCGATTTTCAAAAGATCAAGATTCTTTAGATAATTTACTTTTACTTTCCATTCAAACCTTTTTATCTAATGGAGCTGGTACTATATCTACACTGATTTTAATGCTTTATGCTGCACCTGTTTTAGGTTTAGCTCTTTTCCCTCTTTTAATTATTTATTATTATGTACAACAACTTTATCGTAGTACATCACGTGAATTAAAAAGATTAGATGCTCTTTCACGATCACCTCTTTATGCTAATCTTACAGAAACAATGCAAGGTTTACCTACTATACGTGCTTATCATCAACAAGACCATTTAATTAAATGTAATCAATATTTCCTTGATGAAAATAATCGTCCATTATATCTACAAATTATTGCTCAAAGATGGCTTAGTCTTCGTTTAGAAAGTATTGGAGCTTGTTTAGTTTTATTTGATGGAGTTATAGGAATGCTTTTAAGAAATAATATTTCTGCTTCATTAATAGGTTTAAGTTTATCTTATGCATTACAAGTAACTACAAATCTTAATAATACAGTAAGGTACTTTACTAATACAGAAGTTAATATGAATTCAGCAGAACGACTTCTTTATTATGCTAATGAAATTGATATAGAAAAACAAAATGGTTTAGATGCACCTAATGAATGGCCACAAAATGGAAAAATTGAATTTAAAAATCTTACCATGAGATATGCACCCTATCTACCACCTATACTTCATAATATTACATTAACAATAGAATCTAATGAAAAAATTGGTGTAGTTGGTCGAACTGGTGCAGGTAAATCTAGTATTACTATGGCATTATTTAGAATGGTAGAACAAGAACAAAATCAAAATCAAGATCAAAATCAAGATCAAAATCAAGATCAAAATCAAAATCATCAAGGATCTTTTACCTCTTCCACTTCTCCTACTTCTTCTTCTTCACTTTTAATTGATGGTATTTCAATTTCAGATATAAAATTAAGTGATTTACGTAATAAAATATCAATAATACCTCAAGAACCTATATTATTTTCAGGTACGATACGTTTTAATATGGATCCATTTAATGAACATACAGATCAAGAAATTTGGAATGCATTAGAAAATGCAGGTATTAAACAAACTATTATGGAATTAGATAATAAATTAGAATCAGAAGTTTACACTAATGGTGAAAATTTCAGTGTAGGACAAAGACAATTATTATGTTTAGCACGTGCTATGATAAGAAATAATCATATATTAATTATGGATGAGGCCACTGCCTCTGTAGATATTGAAACAGATACAATTATTCAAAGAGCTTTAAGAACAAAATTTAATAATTCAACAGTTATTACTATTGCTCATCGTTTAAATACTATTATTGATTATGACCGTATTATGGTATTAAGTCATGGAGAAGTAATTGAATTTGATACCCCATGTAATTTACTTTTTGAAAAAGGAAATGATGGATCCCTTATTCCTACAACAAAAACAGAATTTTCAAGAATGGTAGATGAAACTGGATTTGCTAATGCTGAATTATTACGACAAATGGCATTAGAAAAAAATATTAATTATTAAAATGAGAAAAAAGAAATAAAAATCAACTATTAAATTTATTTTATTAAAAAAGGAAAAAAAACAATATCTATTTCTATTGATATTATATAAAAATATAAATAATCAATAGAAAATAAATATTATATATTTTTAGTTAAAATAATAAAAGAAAATATATTTTTAAATGTTGAATATATATATAGACAAATACTTTTTTATAATTTTATAATTTTTTTTTTCATTTTAATATCAAAAAATATTATATATTAAGAAAGTCATTTTAAAATATCGTTTAATATGACTATCCTTTAGCAAAATTTTTTTAATGTTATAAATAATATTTTTTTAAATATAAAAATTTGCTCTTAATGTTGTAAATCATATATTAATATATAGATTTTTAATACAAAATTTAAAAAAAAAAAATTATTGAATTATTATTTATTATAAGTAGTAACTTTTAAATATAGATATTTAAAAAATGAAAGAATTTTATTAGAATAATTAATGTGTAATTCTAAAGTATATTCGATTAGTTAAATAATAAATCAATCTTTAAAATAGTTTTTATTTAAAAATAAACATTTTAAATATTTTATAATATCTTTATTGTTTTATATATATAAACGTTAAAATTTTATAAAATTTATAATAAAAATAAAAATAATTATAATTATTAATTTATTTATTAATTTTTAAGATAATCTATTACTATTATTTTTATTAAGAAATGATAAAAATTTTTATATTCTGTATAAATAAAGAGAAAAATGCTGATTTTATATTAACTACGGAAAACGAAAAAAAAAAACAAAGATTAAAAAAAAATTAAACGAATTTTTAAACTGGGTCATTGAAAGAAATAAAGTTTTTATTGAAAAGGTTTGAGGTACAATTTCAATTAACACTAGTTGTTAATGTTACTATCAGTTTAAATAATTTTAAAAAGGTAGTTTCACTGTTAATCATGGTATTAAACTCTTTAGTTAAAGATTCAATTTTACTGATAAAAACATTATATATAATTCTACCATTGGTGTCTATTCAAGAAAGAATGGTAAAATTATACTATTAATTTTCTTTTTTTAGATTTTTTATATTTAATTATTAAATACATAATAATAATTTTAATATAACTGTAACTAAAACACTTAATACAAAAACTAAAATTTTTTTTATTATTATTTTTTTATAATTTTCTTTTATTTATTATATTTTATTATAATATAAATTTACATTTTTTTTATTATGCTATATATAAGTGCGATTTATATTATAAAAAAAATAATTTCAAATAAATAAACGCATTAAAAATATTAAATTTAAAAAATAAAATATTTACATTTAATAAAAATCAGATAAAATTAATAAATTAATTTTTAATATAAGAAATAAAATAAAATGAAATAACAATAATAGATAGATAATAGATTCTATTAATGGGTATATAATTAATTATTTTAAAATAGTATTTTTTATTTTTTTACTTTAATAATAACTAATTTTGTATTTATTCTTTTCTAATAATAATTTGGGCATTGTTTTCCATAATAGAATCTTCAAGAATAATTTCTCCAACACTATCAACTGTAATTTTACCACTTTTAGGGTTTTTAATTGAATCAATATGTCCATTAATACTTGCTTCAACTTCTGAATATTCAAATGATAAATCGGTTCCTTCCATTGTACAATTAATTAATTTAAGATTTTTACAATAACATAATGGTTGGGTTCCAATAATCTTACAATTAATTAATGTTAATCCTTCTGAAAACCATGCTAAATATTCTCCTTTTAATGTAGAATTTTTAACTGTAACATTTTTACTATGCCAAAATGCATCTTTAGTATCAAGATAGGAATTACTAATACTTAAATTTTCCATATATTGGAACGAATATTTACCACTGAATCTCATATTATTAATTTTAACATTATTAGTTCCAAAAAACATATAAACAGAATCAATAGTACTATTATTAATTTCAATATCACTACATTTCCATCCAAATTCTGGTGAAATAATAGTACTATTATTAATGGTAGTATTATGACATTCTCTTAAACATTTAACTGATTCAATTTTACATGAATCAATATATCCATCATTAGCATACCAAATTGGAGCTCTTGTTTTTTCATCTAAATTTGAATCCTTTAATATATATTTTTGACTGTGCCATAAAGGATATCTTAAAGAAAAGTTACAAGAATCTACAACAATATTTCTTGATTCTTTTAAAGAAGATTCACCATCTCTTGGACCAGCAAAAGTACAATTTTTTATATGAGTATCTTTAACATTATAGAGGGCTCTTTCTTCATCATAAGTTTTATTTTCTATAACATTTATAGTTTTTAATTGAGGTTGTTGAACCTTGAAAAGATTTGAATTTTGTAAAGCAGAATTTTGAGCAATATCAATCATTTTGTTAATTATTATATTTTTTATTAATTACTTTATTTTTTTTTTAAAAAAAATATTATTATAATTGGTTTTTAAGTTTTAAATAAATCAAATTAGCTTTTTATTTATCAAATATTAATTTTGATATTTAATTACTTGAATGTATTTTATAAAAATATATGAAATTTGAAAATAAAAAATTTACAAAGAAATTTTTGGTCTTTTTATACTTTTTTTTTTTACCTATTACTTATTTATTAATATTTTATTTTCGTCTTAATACAGATTTATTCATCTTTGTATATTAATATTAATAATAATGATAATAATAATGTTAATAATAATAATAATTAAAATTTTTAAAAAAAATTTCAGATGTATTTATAAATAATTCAATTATTAAATGTAAAATAATATATTAATAATTTATTTATAATATATTACTAATATATTACATTTTTAACTTAAATATAAAAATAAATTTTTTTTAGTAATTCCAATAATAAAAATAAAGAGTGGATTTAAAATCCGTTTTTTCCAAAAAATCAAAAAAAAAAAAAAAAAAAAAAAAAAAAAGAAAAAACATCTGATTTTATGAATTTTATATATTTAATTATACAACATTTTATACAATAAAAAAAAAAAAGAAAAAAAAAGAAAATATAAAAAGATCATGAAATTTAATAAAATCATTTATCAGTATTAAAATATCTGGTTATTAAAGATTTCCGTTACTTTCCGAAATATCATTAAAAAAAATTGTGTATATTTGATTATATAACTTTAATTAAAAATGAAAAGAACAAAAATAATAATAATAATAAAAGAAATTCATTAACACATTTTATTACATAAATATTTACATATAATCATATAAAATAAAATTGAAATATATTATTTATTATTTATTATTAATCATTAATTATGATTTATAAATATTAATATACTTAGCATTAATAAACTTGGCGTACAAAAAAAATTCATATCATAATTACTCATCCAAAAGAAAGAAAAATCTTTCTTTTAGTCAAAAGAATAAAATAAATATTAAATATTATATACCATAATTATAATATTAATTATAATAATATTAATTATTATATACAATATTTAATTAAATAATAATCATTTATACACTATAATAAATAAGAAAATAAAAATTTTATATATAAAATGGAAATAACATTTGATTATAATTTGATATTACGAACGAATATTCCTTAAAATTTCATAATATATTATATTAAAATATTATAAACTCAAAATTTGTTAATAATTATTAAACACTAATTGTTTTTAACATGTTATAAATGAATATTTTAATTATTGTAAAAAATTAAACCAAAATCAGATTTCTTAGAATTATTATTATCAAGACTATTAGATGATTAATTAATAGTATGTTCTAAGTTATTTAAAGATGATAATAAATTAATTTCATTATATTTAAACCAAATTTAATAATATTTTTTTTTAAAAAAAAATAAAGTAATTAATAAAAAATATAATAATTAACAAAATGATTGATATTGCTCAAAATTCTGCTTTACAAAATTCAAATCTTTTCAAGGTTCAACAACCTCAATTAAAAACTATAAATGTTATAGAAAATAAAACTTATGATGAAGAAAGAGCTCTTTATAATGTTAAAGATACTTATATTAAAAATTGTACTTTCGCTGGTCCAAGAGATGGTGAATCTTCTTTAAAAGAATCAAGAAATATAGTCGTAGATTCTTGTAACTTTTCTTTAAGATATCCTTTATGGCACAGTCAAAAATATATATTAAAGAATTCAAATTTAGATGAAAAAACAAGAGCTCCAATTTGGTATGCTAATGATGGATATATTGATTCATGTAAAATTGAATCAGTTAAATGTTTAAGAGAATGTCATAATATTATCATTAATAATAGTACTATTATTTCACCAGAATTTGGATGGAAATGTAGTGATATTGAAATTAATAATAGTACTATTGATTCTGTTTATATGCTTTTTGGAACTAATAATGTTAAAATTAATAATATAAGATTCAGTGGAAAATATTCATTCCAATATATGGAAAATTTAAGTATTAATAATTCCTATCTTGATACTAAAGATGCATTTTGGCATAGTAAAAATGTTACAGTTAAAAATTCTACATTAAAAGGAGAATATTTAGCATGGTTTTCAGAAGGATTAACATTAATTAATTGTAAGATTATTGGAACCCAACCATTATGCTATTGTAAAAATCTTAAATTAATTAATTGTACAATGGAAGGAACCGATTTATCATTTGAATATTCAGAAGTTGAAGCAAGTATTAATGGACATATTGATTCAATTAAAAATCCCAAAAGTGGTAAAATTACAGTTGATAGTGTTGGAGAAATTATTCTTGAAGATTCTATTATGGAAAATAATGCCCAAATTATTATTAGAAAAGAAAAAAATATAAATTAATACAACTATTATTAAATTAAAAAATTAAAAAATAATATTTTAAAATAATTAATTATATACCCATTAATAGAATCTACTATCTATCTATTATTATTTAATTTATATTATTTTTTATGTTAAAAATTAATTTATTAATTTTATTTGATTTTTATTAAATGTAAATAATTAATTTTTTATATTTTTATTATAAAAACATATATTTTAAATTATATTTTTTATAGTGATAAGTTCCACCTATATAATAATAATAATAAAGTAAAAAATGTAATATTATATTATATTAAAATCTAATAAATAAAAGAAAATAATATTAAAGAAAAAATATTAAGAGTGTTCTTAATTTTGAGTGTAAAAATTATTAAAACCTTTTTTATATTTTATGTAATAAATAAATATATATACGTAAAGAACTGATGACATCATAATAATAATTGAAAACTACAAATATATGGAATCAATTTTAATAAATAATATTTAATAATAAAATAAATTTTAAAATATATTATTTAGAATAATAAATTATTTTATTATTTATTATAATAATTAAAATAATAAATATTCATGTCATATAAAAGGAGGATAATTTTTTCATTCTTTAATAAAAAGGGATCAATAATTTTGTATTTTAAAAATAAGAATAATTAAGAAAAGAAAATTTAAAATTAAAAGATTATTTTATTTTTTAATATAATATTTTATTGAATCCATGTAATAATGATTTTTATAATTAAATGATAAAACTTATTGTTTATAAATATATTGTTCTTACATTAAATTCCATAATTTATTATATTTTAAATTTTTATAATTTTTTATCCATAAAATATATTAATAAAGTTGAAATAATTATTTAAACGAAATTAATGACTTTTATCAATTTTTATTAATTATACACTATAATTTATTAATTACACTATAATTTATTCATTTATTTTATTTATTAATTTATTTATTTATTTATTTATTAGTTTATTTATTTATTTAATTAGTTTATAATTAATTTTAACATGAAATATTAGAAATAAAAATAAAAAAAATCTTTTCATTAACTATAATATAAATAAAATATGAATTATCAGAATCATTAATTAAAGTTTTTTCATTATATTGAATTATACTTATAAAAAATTGATAAATATAATAAATAATACAGTTAAATAGTTATTACATTGTTCTATTAAAAAAAAAAAGATAAAAAAATAAAATAAAAAAAAATATAATAAATATTATAAAATAAAATAAAATATAATATAATAGTAAAAAATAATAAAATATATAATATTATAAATAAAACCTATTTAATTTTTTTTTCTTTTTTTTTAATTAATTTTAATTATTTGATATTATAAAACATGTTAATTTAATTATATAAAATATCATTATTTTTATAACATATACAAATAAATAAATAAATAAATAAATAAATAAATAAATAAATAAATAAATAAATATAACGAAAAAAATAAAATTTATTTTTATTTTTTCATTATATTGAAACATAATTTTCATTAAATTTTTCTCTTTTTTCCCTTATCAATATAATGAATTTCAAACGAATCAAGAATTTCCTTTAATGCATTTTTATCAAAATTTAAATTAGTGGCTAACATATTAATGCTGCTATTTGTATTTTCATCGTATAAAAAGTTATAAAGAATATCTGTTTCATTATCAGATAATAATTTAAATTCTTTCACTTCATCTAATTTTTTACCTTTTTTAAACATTTTTAAAGTAATTTTAATATCAGATTTTCTTTTTCTTTCAGATCTAACTTTTTCAAATTCTTCTTTAATTCCTTCCTCAAATGCTTTTTCATATGCTTCTTTAAATGCTTTTTCATATGCTTCTTTAAATGCTTTTTCATATGCTTCTTTATATCCTTCTTTAAATTCTTCTTCTATAGCTGATATATAATCTCTATTGTCTTTTTCTTTTTGGTAATAATAAGGATAAAAACTTCTATCATTTCCTAATTTTGTAAGAATTCTTATAGCTTTTTGAAATACTTTTTTCTTACTATCAATAAATGCTTCTGGATTAATCAAAAATTTTATCCAACTGTATTGTTTCTTTTGAAGTTTTTTAATATTTTCTTTTTCTCGAAATTTTTGTATTTCTATAAAATGGAATTCAATAGCATTTTTATAAATTTCTTCTTTATTTGAACTTTTTTCTTTAAGAGTATATATGGAATGACATCTTTCATTTAAAGATTTCTTATATTCTTTTATATCTTCTTCTTTTCTCTTTCTTTTTTCTATATTGTTTTCATTGACTTTTTTATTGTTATTCATTTCCTTGTTATTCATTTCCTTGTTATTGATTTCCTCTTCATTATCATTTTTTTCATCCTCCTTATCTTCTTCATCGTCTTCATTTTCTTCATCGTCTTCATCTTCATCTTCTTCATCATCTTCTTCATCTTCTTCATTACGTTTATATTCTAAATATGCTAAACTTTGATTTATAATATTATAATTTATATATTTATCATAATAAAATTAGGTATATCTTTAAATGGAGCAGTTTTTGATAATGAGTGTAAAATTACATCAGAAGCATAATATAAAGATCTTTTACCCATATCACCTCTTTTATTGATTTGTACTACTATATTAATAAATTGGTTTGATTTTGTTTCTGCTATTACATTTATATTTTTATCGTTGAACGTTTTCTCATTATTAGTATATTTCAAATCAATAATACAATTATTATTTTTTAATTTTAAAATACTATTTAAAAAATCTATTAATAACATTTTACATTTAGGAAATCCAAATAGACTATTAAATACATAGTCATTTATTGGATCAATAAATCCATATTGATACATGGTAGATTACTTTATTTTAAATAAAAAATAAATAAATAAAAAAAAAACACTTATATTTTATTTAAAAATATTTTTAAATTTTTGTATCAATATAATATTACTAAACTCTGTCCAATTATGTACGATTATTAATACAGTTTTTCATGTAATTACATTAAATCAATAAATATTACAATATAATATTATACAATATAATATAATGTAATTTATTATAATATAATTTATAATATAAAAAAATTTTTTCATAATAATAATATTGAAATGGACATAACTTTTTTTTGTAAAAAAGTGAGGACATAACTTTTTTTAACTTTTTTTGTAAAAAATTTTATATAGAAATGGAAATTAATAAAAGTCAACATTACTTTTTTTTTCTTTTTTTCTTTTTTTTTACTTTTTTTATTTTTTAATATCATATAATATTATTTAAGTGTTCTTTATTTAAATTTTATAGAACTGTATTTACAATCTTATATATATAATTGGTCATAGAGATTAGTAATATTATATTGATACAAAAATTTAAAAATATTTTTAAATAAAATATAAGTGTTTTTTTTTTATTTATTTATTTTTTATTTAAAATAAAGTAATCTACCATGTATCAATATGGATTTATTGATCCAATAAATGACTATGTATTTAATAGTCTATTTGGATTTCCTAAATGTAAAATGTTATTAATAGATTTTTTAAATAGTATTTTAAAATTAAAAAATAATAATTGTATTATTGATTTGAAATATACTAATAATGAGAAAACGTTCAACGATAAAAATATAAATGTAATAGCAGAAACAAAATCAAACCAATTTATTAATATAGTAGTACAAATCAATAAAAGAGGTGATATGGGTAAAAGATCTTTATATTATGCTTCTGATGTAATTTTACACTCATTATCAAAAACTGCTCCATTTAAAGATATACCTAATTTTATTATGATAAATATATTAAATTATAATATTATAAATCAAAGTTTAGCATATTTAGAATACAATAGTAATGAAGAAGATGAAGAAGATGATGAAGAAGATGAAGATGAAGACGATGAAGAAAATGAAGACGATGAAGAAGATGATGAAGAAGATGATGAAGAAGATGATGAAGAAGATGAAGAAGATGATGAAGAAGATGAAGATGAAGACGATGAAGAAAATGAAGACGATGAAGAAGATAAGGAGGATGAAAAAAATGATAATGAAGAGGAAATCAATAACAAGGAAATGAATAACAAGGAAATGAATAACAATAAAAAAGTCAATGAAAACAATATAGAAAAAAGAAAGAGAAAAGAAGAAGATATAAAAGAATATAAGAAATCTTTAAATGAAAGATGTCATTCCATATATACTCTTAAAGAAAAAAGTTCAAATAAAGAAGAAATTTATAAAAATGCCATTGAATTCCATTTTATAGAAATACGTAAATTTCGAGAAAAAGAAAATATTAAAAAACTTCAAAAGAAACAATACCGTTGGATAAAATTTTTGATTAATCCAGAAGCATTTATTGATAGTAAGAAAAAAGTATTTCAAAAAGCTATAAGAATTCTTACAAAATTAGGAAATGATAGAAGTTTTTATCCTTATTATTACCAAAAAGAAAAAGACAATAGAGATTATATATCAGCTATAGAAGAAGAATTTAAAGAAGGATATAAAGAAGCATATGAAAAAGCATTTAAAGAAGCATATGAAAAAGCATTTAAAGAAGCATATGAAAAAGCATTTGAGGAAGGAATTAAAGAAGAATTTGAAAAAGTTAGATCTGAAAGAAAAAGAAAATCTGATATTAAAATTACTTTAAAAATGTTTAAAAAAGGTAAAAAATTAGATGAAGTGAAAGAATTTAAATTATTATCTGATAATGAAACAGATATTCTTTATAACTTTTTATACGATGAAAATACAAATAGCAGCATTAATATGTTAGCCACTAATTTAAATTTTGATAAAAATGCATTAAAGGAAATTCTTGATTCGTTTGAAATTCATTATAATGATAAAGGAAAAAAGAGAAAAACTTAATGAAAACTATGTTTCAATATAATGAAAAAATAAAAATAAATTTTATTTTTTTCGTTATATTTATTTATTTATTTATATATTTATTTATTTATTTGTATATGTTATAAAAATAATGATATTTTATATAATTAAATTAACATGTTTTATAATATCAAATAATTAAAATTAATTAAATGAAAAAAGAAAAAAAATTAAATAGGTTTTATATATAATATTATATATTTTATTATTTTTTACTATTATATTATATTTTATTTTATTTTATTTTATTTTATAATATTTTATTATATTATTTTTTTATTTTATTTTTTTATTTTATTTTTTTTTTAATAGAATAATATAATAACTTTTTAGCTGTTTTATTTATTATATTTATCAACTTTTTTTAACTATAATTCAATATAATGAAAAAACTTTAATTAATGATTCTGATAATTCATATTTTATTTATATTATAGTTAATGAAAAGATTTTTTTTATTTTTATTTCTTATATTTCATGTTAAAATTAATTATAAACTAATTAAATAAATAAATAAACTAATAAATAAATAAATAAATAAATTAATGAATAAATAAATGAATAATTAAATAAATAAGTTATAGTGTAATTAATAAATTATAGTGTATAATTAATAAAAATTGTTTAAAGTCATTAATTTCGTTTTAATAATTATTTCAACTTTATTAATATATTTTTATTAAAATCATTTTACCCGGATTCAATAAAATATTATATTAAAAAATAAAATAGTCTTTTCTTAATTTAATTTTAAATTTTCTTTTCTTAATTATTCTTATTTTTAAAATACAAATTTATTGATACCTTTTTATTAAAGAATGGAAAAATTATCCTCCTTTTATATGACATGAATATTTATTATTTTAGTCTTTTAAATCTATTTTAATTATTATTATTTATAAAATAAACAATAAAATAATTTATTATTCTAAATAATATATTTTTAAATTTATTTTATTAATTATTATTGATTAAAATTGATTCCATATATTTGTAGTTTTCAATTATAATTATGATGTCATCAGTTCTTTATGTATATATATTTATTTATTACATAAAATTTAAAAAAAGGTTTTAATAATTATTACACTCAAAATTAAGAACACTTTTAATATTTTTTTAATAATATTATTTTCTTTTCTTTATTAGATTTTAATATAATATAATATTACATTTTTTTACTTTATTATTATTATTATATAGGTGGAACTTATCACTATAAAAAATATAATTTAAAATATATGTTTTTATAATAAAAATATAAAAAATTAATTATTTACATTTAATAAAAATCAGATAAAATTAATAAATTAATTTTTAATAAGAAATAAAATAAAATGAAATAAAATGAAATAACAATAATAGATAGATAATAGATTCTATTAATGGGTATATAATTAATTATTTTGAAATAGTATTTTTTATTTTTTTACTTTAATAATAACTAATTTTGTATTTATTCTTTTCTAATAATAATTTGGGCATTATTTTCCATAATAGAATCTTCAAGAATAATTTTTCCAACACTATCAACTGTAATTTTACCACTTTTGGGATTTTTAATTGAATCAATATGTCCATTAATACTTGCTTCAACTTCTGAATATTCAAATGATAAATCGGTTCCTTCCATTGTACAATTAATTAATTTAAGATTTTTACAATAACATAATGGTTGTGTTCCAATAATCTTACAATTAATTAATGTTAATCCTTCTGAAAACCATGCTAAATATTCTCCTTTTAATGTAGAATTTTTAACTGTAACATTTTTACTATGCCAAAATGCATCTTTAGTATCAAGATAGGAATTACTAATACTTAAATTTTCCATATATTGGAATGAATATTTTCCACTGAATCTTATATTATTAATTTTAACATTATTAGTTCCAAAAAGCATATAAACAGAATCAATAGTACTATTATTAATTTCAATATCACTACATTTCCATCCAAATTCTGGTGAAATAATAGTACTATTATTAATGATAGTATTATGACATTCTCTTAAACATTTAACTGATTCAATTTTACATGAATCAATATATCCATCATTAGCATACCAAATTGGAGCTCTTGTTTTTTCATCTAAATTTGAATTCTTTAATATATATTTTTGACTGTGCCATAAAGGATATCTTAAAGAAAAGTTACAAGAATCTACGACTATATTTCTTGATTCTTTTAAAGAAGATTCACCATCTCTTGGACCAGCGAAAGTACAATTTTTAATATAAGTATCTTTAACATTATAGAGAGCTCTTTCTTCATCATAAGTTTTATTTTCTATAACATTTATAGTTTTTAATTGAGGTTGTTGAACCTTGAAAAGATTTGAATTTTGTAAAGCAGAATTTTGAGCAATATCAATCATTTTGTTAATTATTATATTTTTTATTAATTACTTAATTTTATTATAAAAAAAATATTATTATAATTGGTTTTTAAGTTTTTTAAAAGAACAAATTAACTTTTTGTTTATTAAAATTAATTTTGATATTTTATTACTTGAATGTATTTTATAAAAATATATGAAATTTGAAAATAAAAAGATTACAAAGAAATTTTTGGTATTTTTATACTTTTTTTAATTTTACTTAACACTATTTAAATATTATTTAATACTATAAATTTGCTATTTATTTATTATTAATAATAAGATTAAAAAAAAAAAATTTAAAGTAGATTTAATATATTGAAATAATATATTAGTTTATATTTTAATATATTAAATTATAGTATTTATTAAAAAAATTTTTTTTTCTTTCATTTACTTATTAATAAATTTTTTTTAGTAATGAACTGAAATTTTAATAATGGAATAAAATCCGTTATTAATTTTTTTTTAAAAAAAAAAAAAAAGAAAGAAAAAGAAAGAAAAAAATCAAATAAAATAATAATGATAATTAATTTATATAAATTTAATGATGCAAATTTTTAATCCATATTAAAATGGAGTTCAGATCCGATATTTTTATGCATATAAATTGTCAATAATTAATTAAAGATAGATATTTTTTATGTTTTTTAATAACAATCAAAATATTGAATTTTTTTTAATAAAATATGTAATTTTTTATTTTTTATTATATATGAATATAGGATTACTTATTAAATATATATTGAATTTTTAATTTTCTTTTTACTTCTTTTTTTTATCTTTGATATTTTTGTATGATGCAATAACTTTCAAATTCACATATTGAAATATAATAATATATTATATTCTTTTATTACAATTATAATTGATTATAATAATAGTAAAAAAAATTAAAATAAACTCATTTTATTTAATTTTTTAATACTTTATGATATTTTTCATAAAAAGTCAATTGTAAATAGAAAGATTAATGAAAAAATGAATGAATTATTTTTTTTTAATACTTTATGATATTTTTCATAAAAAGTCAATTGTAAATAGAAAGATTAATGAAAAAATGAATGAATTATATATTTTTTTTAAATATGAATATATAGTTATGGTATTTTAAAAAAAAATAAATATTAAATAATATTATTATTTAATTATTATTAAATTATGCATTAATCTATTATAATCATTATATAATGCATTAAATGTTTTTATATTTCTTGGCTAAAGGGAAGATTTTCTTTCTTTGATGGGTAATTATGATCAGAATTTTTGGTTTAAATAAAATTATGAAATTAATTTATTATCATCTTTAAATAACTTAGAACATACTATTAATTAATCATCTAATAGTCTTGATAATAATTCTAAGAATTCGGATATTGGTTTAATTTTTCACAATAATTAAAATATTCATTTATAGCATGTTAATAACAATAAGTGTTTAATAATTATTACTAAAATATTAATTTATAATATCTTAATATAATGAAATTTTAAGGAATATTCATTCGTAATATTAAATTTTAACCAAATGTTTATATATAAAGTTTTTATTTTATCATTTATTCTAACATATCTTTAATTATTATTTAATTAAATATTGTATATAATAATTAATGTCATTATAATTAATATTATAATTATTGTATATAATATTTAATTTTTATTTTATTCCTTTAACTAAAAGAAAGATTTTTCTTTTTTTTGATGAGTAATTATGATATGAATTTTTTTTATACTGAGTATATTAATATTTGTAAATTATAATTAACGATTAATAATAAATAATAAATAATATATTTTGATTTTATTTTATATGATTATATGTAAATATTTATGTAATAAAATGTGTTAATGAATTTCTTTTTTTATTATTATTATTATTATTATTATTTTTTGTTCTTTTCATTTTTAATAAAAGTTACATAATCAAATATACACTTTTTTTTTTAATTTTTTTTTTTTTTTTTTGCTATGACCGGGGTATGCTTCTTTGACCTTCCCTAATGTGAAGCAGTAAACCCACTCCCTAATAATTAGGTGGTAGTGTGTCCCTCATGGACTGCCATACTGAAAGTCAGCTTCGGCTTTCCCAATCATGTACAATAATTGCTGAATTTATATCCGCAAGCCACACATTCTCGGTGCCCGACAAACCTCAAACAAGGCTGATGAAAAGCCCAATGGTCACGTGATTCTAATTCACTTGGTTATTCTACGTTATTGATTGGTACAGGTTGGATTTTCTCAAAGAAACAATATTAAAGACTATAAGTGTCAGGCAGTACAATAAATTATTAAATTAAGAAGTTTGGTATAATTAAGGAAGGACAATACTTAACCTGGCGGTCGAACAAGTCCTGATGAAAAACCCACATAGAGGAAACATCAGACCCGCGGGGTCGAACCAGAGACCTTATGTATGCTAAGACAACGCCTTAACAACCAGGATAAAAACTGGTTTGACTTTTTTTTTTTTTTTTTTTTTTTTTTTTTTTTTTTTTTTTTTTTTTTTTTTTTTTTTTTTTTTTTTTTTTTTTTAATGATATTTCGGAAAGTAACGGAAATCTTTAATAACGAGATATTTTAATACTGATAAATGATTTTAATAAATTTCATGATCTTTTTATCTTTTCTTTTTTTTCTTTTTTTTCTTTTTTTTTTTTATTGTATAAAATAATATATAATTAAAAAAAATATGTATAAAATCAAATGATATATTTTTTTTTGATTTTTTGGAAAAAACGTATTTTAATTCCACTCTTTATTTTAATTATTTGAATTACTAAAAAAAATTTATTTTTATATTTAAGTTAAAAATATAATATATTAGTAATATATTATAAATTAATTATTAATATATTATTTTACATTTAATAATTGAATTATTTATAAATACATCTGAAATTTTTTTTAAAAATTTTTTAATTATAATTATTATTAATAAAACAATGATGCAATGATGATAATAAAAATATTAATAAATCTGTATTAAGATGAAAATAAAATATTAAAAAAATATGTAATAGTAAAAAAAAAAAAAAGTATAAAAAGACCAAAAATTTCTATGTAAACTTTTCATTTTCAAATTTCATAAATTTTTATAAAATACATTCAAGTAATAAAATATCAAAATTAATATTTGATTAAATAAAAGATTAATTTGTTCTTTTAAAAAACTTAATTTTTTTATTAAGAAAATATTATAATAATTGTTTTAAAGTAATTCATAAAAAATATAATATTAAACAAAATGATTGATATTGCTCAAAATTCTGCTTTACAAAATTCAAATCTTTTCAAGGTTCAACAACCTCAATTAAAAACTATAAATGTTATAGAAAATAAAACTTATGATGAAGAAAGAGCTCTCTATAATGTTAAAGATACTCATATCAGAAATTGTACTTTTGATGGTCCAAGAGATGGTGAATCTTCTTTAAAAGAATCAAGAAATATAGTCGTAGATTCTTGTAACTTTTCTTTAAGATATCCTTTATGGCACAGTCAAAAATATGTATTAAAGAATTCAAATTTAGATGAAAAAACAAGAGCTCCAATTTGGTATGCTAATGATGGATATATTGATTCATGTAAAATTGAATCAGTTAAATGTTTAAGAGAATGTCATAATACTATCATTAATAATAGTACTATTATTTCACCAGAATTTGGATGGAAATGTAGTGATATTGAAATTAATAATAGTACTATTGATTCTGTTTATATGCTTTTTGGAACTAATAATGTTAAAATTAATAATATAAGATTCAGTGGAAAATATTCATTCCAATATATGGAAAATTTAAGTATTAATAATTCCTATCTTGATACTAAAGATGCATTTTGGCATAGTAAAAATGTTACAGTTAAAAATTCTACATTAAAAGGAGAATATTTAGCATGGTTTTCAGAAGGATTAACATTAATTAATTGTAAGATTATTGGAACACAACCATTATGTTATTGTAAAAATCTTAAATTAATTAATTGTACAATGGAAGGAACCGATTTATCATTTGAATATTCAGAAGTTGAAGCAAGTATTAATGGACATATTGATTCAATTAAAAACCCTAAAAGTGGTAAAATTACAGTTGATAGTGTTGGAGAAATTATTCTTGAAGATTCTATTATGGAAAATAATGCAGAAATTATTATTAGAAAAGAAAAAATATAAAATTAAATTATTATAAAAGTAGAAAGTTAATAATACTATTTTAAAATAATTAATTATATACCCATTAATAGAATCTACTATCTATCTATTATTATTATTTCATTTTACTTTATTTCTTATATTAAAAATTAATTTATTAATTTTATCTGATTTTTATTAAATGTAAATATTTTATTTTTTAAATTTTATATTATTAATCCATTTATTTATTTTAAATTTTTTTTTATAATTATAAATCGCACTTATATATAATAATAATAAAGTAAAAAAATGTAATATTATATTATATTAAAATCTAATAAATAAAAGAAAATAATATTATTAAAAAAATATTAAAAGTGTTCTTAATTTTGAGTGTAATAATTATTAAAACTTTTTTTAAATTTTATGTAATAAATAAATATATATACATAAAGAACTGATGACATCATTTTTTTTTTTATAGACTTATCATGTGATTTTTCACATGAATGTATCGGAATTAAATTCCCTGCCTTACCTTTTCGGCGTCGACGCCCTTGGTATATTCATATATTTTACATTTGTACTTAAACCCTAACGCTAACTTAATAACGGGTCCAGTCTACAAGCCCCACATATGAATAGTAGTCACCAAGGAAACCGCCCAATAATTTAGAGCCGCACCCCACATTATTAGACTTAAAGATCTACTCATATACTTATATTATTTAATGAGGCGTGAGTAGCTACGCCTCAAATACTATACCTGTGCACTACCTTGCCACAGTGTAAAACCCGTGAAGGAGAAAACCACTTGTGCTTGGGGTAGATGCGTTGTCGATCCAGAAGCCTTATGTATGCTAAGGAAACGCCTTAACAACCAGGATAGAAACTGGTCGACGATGACATCATAATTATAATTGAAAACTACAAATATATGGAATCAATTTTAATCAATAATAATTATTAAAATAAATTTTAAAATATATTATTTAGAATAATAAATTATTTTATTGTTTATTTTATAAATAATAATAATTAAAATAGATTTAAAAGACTAAAATAATAAATATTCATGTCATATAAAAGGAGGATAATTTTTCCATTCTTTAATAAAAAGGTATCAATAAATTTGTATTTTAAAAATAAGAATAATTAAGAAAAGAAAATTTAAAATTAAATTAAGAAAAGACTATTTTATTTTTTAATATAATATTTTATTGAATCCGGGTAAAATGATTTTAATAAAAATATATTAATAAAGTTGAAATAATTATTAAAACGAAATTAATGACTTTAAACAATTTTTATTAATTATACACTATAATTTATTAATTACACTATAACTTATTCATTTAATGATTTATTTATTTATTTATTTATTAATTTATTTATTTATTTATTTATTAGTTTATTTATTTATTTAATTAGTTTATAATTAATTTTAACATGAAATATTAGAAATAAAAATAAAAAAAATCTTTTCATTAACTATAATATAAATAAAATATGAATTATCAGAATCATTAATTAAAGTTTTTTCATTATATTGAATTATACTTATAAAAAATTGATAAATATAATAAATAATACAGTTAAATAGTTATTATATTGTTCTATTAAAAAAAAATAAAATAAAAAAATAAAATAAAAAAAATAATATAATTAAATATTATAAAATAAAATAAAATATAATATAATAGTAAAAAATAATAAAATATATAATATTATAAATAAAACCTATTTAATTTTTTTTCTTTTTTTATTTAATTAATTTTAATTATTTGATATTATAAAACATGTTAATTTAATTATATAAAATATCATCATTTTTATCACATATACAAATAAATAAATAAATAAATATATAAATAAATAAATAAATATAACGAAAAAAATAAAATTTATTTTTATTTTTTCATTATATTGAAACATAGTTTTCATTAAGTTTTTCTCTTTTTTCCTTTATCAATATAATGAATTTCTAACGAATCAAGAATTTCCTTTAATGCATTTTCATCAATATTTAAATTAGTGGCTAACATGTTAATGCTGCTATTTGTATTTTCATCGTATAAAAAGTTATAAAGAATATCTACTTCATTTTTAGATAATAATTTAAATTCTTTCACTTCATCTAATTTTTTACCTATTTTAAACATTTTTAAAGTAATTTTAATATCAGATTTTCTTTTTCTTTCAGATCTAACTTTTTCAAGTTCTTCTTTAAATCCTTCTTCAAATGCTTTTTCATATGATTCTTTAAATGCTTTTTCATATGATTCTTTAAATGCTTTTTCATATGCTTCTTTAAATGCTTTTTCATATGCTTCTTTATATCCTTTTTCAAATCCTTTTTTAAATCTTTTTTTTTCATATTCTATAATTGATATATAATCTCTATTGTCTTTTTCTTTTTGGTAATAATAAGGATAAAAACTTCTATCATTTCCTAATTTTGTAAGAATTCTTATAGCTTTTTGAAATACTTTTTTCTTACTATCAATAAAGGCTTCTGGACAAATCAAAAATTTTATCCAACGGTATTGTTTCTTTTGAAGTTTTTTAATATTTTCATTTTCTCGAAATTTTTGTATTTCTATAAAATGGAATTCAATAGCATTTTTATAAATTTCTTCTTTATTTGAGCTTTTTTCTTTAAGAGTATATATGGAATGACATCTTTCATATAAAGATTTCCTATATTCTATTATCTCCTCTTCGTTTCTCTTTCTTTTTTCTTTACTGTTGTCATTGACTTTCTTATTGTTATTTATTTCCTTGTTATTGATTTCCTCTTCATTATCATTTTTTTCATCCTCCTTATCTTCTTCATCGTCTTCATCTTCTTCTTCTTCATCTTCTTCATCTTCTTCATTATTATTGTATTCAAAATATACTAAACTTGGATCTATAATATTATAATTTAATATATTTATCATAATAAAATTAGGTATATCTTTAAATGGAGCAGTTTTTGATAATGAGTGTAAAATTACATCAGAAGCATAATATAAAGATCTTTTACCCATATCACCTCTTTTATTGATTTGTACTACTATATTAATAAATTGGTTTGATTTTGTTTCTGCTATTACATTTATATTTTTATCGTTGAACGTTTTCTCATTATTAGTATATTTCAAATCAATAATACAATTATTATTTTTTAATTTTAAAATACTATTTAAAAAATCTATTAATAACATTTTACATTTAGGAAATCCAAATAGACTATTAAATACATAGTCATTTATTGGATCAATAAATCCATATTGATACATGGTAGATTACTTTATTTTAAATAAAAAATAAATAAATAAAAAAAAAACACTTATTATTTAAAAATATTTTTAAATTTTTGTATCAATATAATATTACTAAACTCTGTCCAATTATGTACGATTATTAATACAGTTTTTCATGTAATTACATTAAATCAATAAATATTACAATATAATATTATACAATATAATATAATGTAATTTATTATAATATAATTTATAATATAAAAAAATTTTTTCATAATAATAATATTGAAATGGACATAACTTTTTTTTGTAAAAAAGTGAGGACATAACTTTTTTTAACTTTTTTTGTAAAAAATTTTATATAGAAATGGAAATTAATAAAAGTCAAGATTACTTTTTTTTTCTTTTTTTCTTTTTTTTTACTTTTTTTATTTTTTAATATCATATAATATTATTTAAGTGTTCTTTATTTAAATTTTATAGAACTGTATTTACAATCTTATATATATAATTGGTCATAGAGATTAGTAATATTATATTGATACAAAAATTTAAAAATATTTTTAAATAAAATATAAGTGTTTTTTTTTTATTTATTTATTTTTTATTTAAAATAAAGTAATCTACCATGTATCAATATGGATTTATTGATCCAATAAATGACTATGTATTTAATAGTCTATTTGGATTTCCTAAATGTAAAATGTTATTAATAGATTTTTTAAATAGTATTTTAAAATTAAAAAATAATAATTGTATTATTGATTTGAAATATACTAATAATGAGAAAACGTTCAACGATAAAAATATAAATGTAATAGCAGAAACAAAATCAAACCAATTTATTAATATAGTAGTACAAATCAATAAAAGAGGTGATATGGGTAAAAGATCTTTATATTATGCTTCTGATGTAATTTTACACTCATTATCAAAAACTGCTCCATTTAAAGATATACCTAATTTTATTATGATAAATATATTAAATTATAATATTATAGATCCAAGTTTAGTATATTTTGAATACAATAATAATGAAGAAGATGAAGAAGATGAAGACGATGAAGAAGAAGATGAAGAAGATGAAGAAGATGAAGACGATGAAGAAGAAGAAGACGATGAAGAAGAAGATGAAGAAGATGAAGAAGATGAAGAAGATGAAGAAGATGGAGAAAATGGAGAAAATGAAGAAGATGAAAACGATAAAGAAGATGAAGAAGACAATGAAAAAGATAAGGAGGATGAAAAGAATGATAATGAAGAAGAAATCAATAACAAGGAAATAAATAACAATAAGAAAGTCAATGACAACAGTAAAGAAAAAAGAAAGAGAAACGAAGAGGAGATAATAGAATATAGAAAATCTTTAAATGAAAGATGTCATTCCATATATACTCTTAAAGAAAAAAGTTCAAATAAAGAAGAAATTTATAAAAATGCCATTGAATTCCATTTTATAGAAATACAAAAATTTCGACAAAAAGAAAATATTAAAAAACTTCAAAAGAAACAATACCGTTGGATAAAATTTTTGATTAGTCCAGAAGCATTTATTGATAGTAAAAAAAAAGTATTTCAACAAGCTATAAAAATTCTTATAAAATTAGGAAATGATAGAAATTTTTATCCTTATTATAACCAAAAAGAAAAAGACAATAGAGATTATATATCAGCTATAGATGAAGGATTTAAAGAAGGACTTGAAAAAGCTATATCTAAAAGTAAAAGAAAATTTGATATTAAAATTACTTTAAAAATGTTTAAAGGAGATATGAAATTAGATAAAGTGAAAGAATTTAATTTTTTATCTGAAAATGAAACAGATATTCTTTATAACTTTTTATACGATAAAAATACAAATAGAAGCATTAATATGTTAGCCACTAATTTAAATATTGATAAAAATGAATTAAAAGAGATTCTTGATTCGTTTGAAATTCATTATAATGATAAAGGAAAAAAGAGAAAAACTTAAGAAATCTATGTTTCAATATAATGAAAAAAATAAAATTTATTTTTATTTTTTTCATTATATTTATTTATTTATTTATTTATTTATTTATTTATTTATTTATTTATTTATTTATTTGTATATGTGACAAAAATAATGATATTTTATATAATTAAATTAACATGTTTTATAATATCAAATAATTAAAATTAATTAAATAAAAAAAATTAAATAGGTTTTATTTATAATATAATATAATATATTTTATTATTTTTTACTATTATATTTTTATTAATAAGATTATATATTTTATTATTGTTATTATTTTATAATATTTTATTTCATTTTATATTATTTTCTTATATTATTTTTTTATTCTATTTTTTAATAGAACAATATGATAACTTTTTAGCTGTTTTATATTATATTTATCAACTTTTTATAACTATAATTAAATATAATGAAAAAACACTTATTAATGATTCTGATAATTCATATTTTATTTATATTATAGTTAATGAAAAGATTTTTTTTATTTTTATTCTTTATATTTCATGTTAAAATTAATTATAAACTAATTAAATAAATAAATAAACTAATAAATAAACTAATAAATAAATAAATAAATAAATAAATTAATAAATAAAATAAATGAATAAATTATAGTGTATAATTAATAAAAATTGTTTAAAGTCATTAATTTCGTTTTAATAATTATTTCAACTTTATTAATATATTTTTATTAAAATCATTTTACCCGGATTCAATAAAATATTATATTAAAAAATAAAATAGTCTTTTCTTAATTTAATTTTAAATTTTCTTTTCTTAATTATTCTTATTTTTAAAATACAAAACCATTGATTTCTTTTTATTAAAGAATGAAAAAATTATCCTCTTTTTATATAACATATAACACAAATATTTATTATAAATAATTATGAAATAAATATTTCTAAATTATGTTTTTTTAAGACATTAGCCAATATTTCATATATCAAAACAAACTATAAAATATTATAAAAATAAATAATATTCGAATTAAATATAGTATAAAAAAAGTTTTAATAATTCTTACACTCAAAATTAAGAACACTTATAATATTTTTTTCAATAATATTATTTTTTTATTTATAATATTTTAATATAATATAATATTACATTTTTTATTTTATTATTATTCTATAGGTGTAACTTTTAATTATAAAAAATTAATTTAAATAAATAAATACTTTAATAATATAAAATAAAATATAAAAAATTAATTATTTACATTTAATAAAAATCAGATAAAATTAATAAATTAATTTTTAATAAGAAATAAAATAAAATGAAATAAAATGAAATAACAATAATAGATAGATAATAGATTCTATTAATGGGTATATAATTAATTATTATGAAATGGTATTTTTTAATTTTTACTTTAATAATAACTAATTTTGTATTTATTCTTTTCTAATAATAATTTGGGCATTATTTTCCATAATAGAATCTTCAAGAATAATTTCTCCAACACTATCAACTGTAATTTTACCACTTTTGGGATTTTTAATTGAATCAATATGTCCATTAATACTTGCTTCAACTTCTGAATATTCAAATGATAAATCGGTTCCTTCCATTGTACAATTAATTAACTTAAGATTTTTACAATAACATAATGGTTGGGTTCCAATAATCTTACAATTAATTAATGTCAATCCTTCTGAAAACCATGCTAAATATTCTCCTTTTAATGTAGAATTTTTAACTATAACATTTTTACTATGCCAAAATGCATCTTTAGTATCAAGATAGGAATTATTAATACTTAAATTTTCCATATATTGGAATGAATATTTTCCACTGAATCTTATATTATTAATTTTAACATTATTAGTTCCAAAAAGCATATAAACAGAATCAATAGTACTATTATTAATTTCAATATCACTACATTTCCATCCAAATTCTGGTGAAATAATAGTACTATTATTAATGATAGTATTATGACATTCTCTTAAACATTTAACTGATTCAATTTTACATGAATCAATATATCCATCATTAGCATACCAAATTGGAGCTCTTGTTTTTTCATCTAAATTTGAATTCTTTAATACATATTTTTGACTGTGCCATAAAGGATATCTTAAAGAAAAGTTACAAGAATCTACGACTATATTTCTTGATTCTTTTAAAGAAGATTCACCATCTCTTGGACCAGCAAAAGTACAATTTCTGATATGAGTATCTTTAACATTATAGAGAGCTCTTTCTTCATCATAAGTTTTATTTTCTATAACATTTATAGTTTTTAATTGAGGTTGTTGAACCTTGAAAAGATTTGAATTTTGTAAAGCAGAATTTTGAGCAATATCAATCATTTTGTTTATTATATTTTTTTATTAATTACTTTATTTTTTTTTTTAAAAAAAATATTATTATAATTGGTTTTTAAGTTTTAAATAAATCAAATTAATCTTTTATTTAATCAAATATTAATTTTGATATTTAATTACTTTAATGTATTTTATAAAAATATATGAAATTTAAAAATAAAAAGTTTACAAAGAAATTTTTGGTCTTTTTATACTTTTTTTTTTTTACTATTACATATTTAATTAATATTATTTAATATTTTATTTTCGTCTTAATATAGATTTATTAATATTTTTATTATCATCCTTGCATCATTGTTTTATTAATAATAATTATAATTAAAAAATTTTTAAAAAAAATTTCAGATGTATTTATAAATAATTCAATTATTAAATGCAAAATAATATATTAACAATTTATTTATAATATATTACTAATATATTATATTTTTAACTTAAATATAAAAATAAATTTTTTTTAGTAATTCAAATAATTAAAATAAAGAGTGGATTTAAAATCCGTTTCATACATTTTTTTTTTTTTTTTAATTATACAACATTTTATACAATAAAAAAAAAAGAAAAAAAAAGAAAAGATAAAAAGATCATGAAATTTATTAAAATCATTTATCAGTATTAAAATATACTGTTATTAAAGATTTCCGTTACTTTCCGAAATATCATTAAAAAAAATGTATATTTGATTATATAACTTTAATTAAAAATGAAAAGAACAAATAATAATAATAATAATAATAATAAAGAAAGAAATTCATTAACACATTTTATTACATAAATATTTACATATAAGTATATAAAATAAAATCAAAATATATTATTTATTATTTATTATTAATCGTTAATTATGATTTACAAATATTAATATACTTAGCATTTACATATTTAACATACAAAAAAAATTCATATCATAATAACTCATTAAAAAAAAAAAAAAGAAAAATCTTTCTTTTAGTAATTGAATAAAATAAAAGTTAAATATTATATACAATAATTATGATATTAATTATAATGACATTAATTATTATATACAATATTTAATTAAATAATACTTAAAGATATACTATAACTAATAGAATAAAAACTTTATATATATAAAATGAAAATAACATTTGGTTATAATTTGATATTGCAAATGAATGTTCCTTTAAATTTCTTAATATTATATAAAAATATTATACACTAATTGTTATTAATATGTTATAAATGAACATTTTAATTATTGTGAACAATTAAACCAATATCCGAATTCTTATAATTATTATTATCAAGACTATTAGATGATTAATTAATAGTATGTTCTAAATTATTTAAAGATGATAATAAATTAATTTCATAATTTTATTTAAACCAATAATTCTGATCGTAATTACTTATTAAAGAAAGAAAATCTTTCCTTTACTAAGTATAAAAACATTAAATACATTATATAATGATTATAATAGATTAATACATTAATTAATAACTAATATTATAATAAAAAATCATAATTACATGTTCAATACGTAATTTTATATTTAAATATAATAATTAATAAAAAATTATATATTTTATTCAATTTTTTTATTTTATAAAGAAATATATATAAATATTTATTATATATAAATATTCATCTTTTATATTAATATAAATTATCGGATTTGAACTCCATTTTAATATGGATTAAAAATTTGCATTATTAAATTAATATTAATTAATTATCATTATTATTTTATTTGATTTTTTCTTTTTTTTTTTTTTTTTTCTTTTTCTTTCTTTCTTTTTTTAAAAAATAAAAATTAATAACGGATTTTATTCCATTATTAAAATTTCAGTTCATTACTAAAAAAAATTTTATAAAAAAATAAATAAAAAAAACTTTTTTAATAAATATTATAATTTAATATATTAATATATAAATTAATATATTAATTCAATATATTAAATCTACTTTATTTTTTAACCTTATTATTAATTGTAATATTAAATCATATTTAAACATTGCTAAGCTAATCTAACTTATTATAATATTAAAAAAAAAAGTATAAAAAGACCAAAAATTTCTTTGTAGACTTTTTATTTTTTTATCTTTAAATTTTATATATTTTTAAAAAGTACATTAAATTAATTAAATATCAAAGTTAATAATTGATAAATAAAAAGCTAATTTGATTTATTTAAAGCTTAATAGTTATAACTTTTTTTTTTTTTTTTTTAAAAAAAAAGTAATTAATAAAAAATATAATAATTAACAAAATGATTGATATTGCTCAAAATTCTGCTTTACAAAATTCAAATCTTTTCAAGGTTCAACAACCTCAATTAAAAACTATAAATGTTATAGAAAATAAAACTTACGATGAAGAAAGAGCTCTTTATAATGTTAAAGATACTTATATTAAAAATTGTACTTTCGCTGGTCCAAGAGATGGTGAATCTTCTTTAAAAGAATCAAGAAATATAGTCGTAGATTCTTGTAACTTTTCTTTAAGATATCCTTTATGGCACAATCAAAAATATGTATTAAAGAATTCAAATTTAGATGAAAAAACAAGAGCTCCAATTTGGTATGCTAATGATGGATATATTGATTCATGTAAAATTGAATCAGTTAAATGTTTAAGAGAATGTCATAATACTATCATTAATAATAGTACTATTATTTCACCAGAATTTGGATGGAAATGTAGTGATATTGAAATTAATAATAGTACTATTGATTCTGTTTATATGCTTTTTGGAACTAATAATGTTAAAATTAATAATATAAGATTCAGTGGAAAATATTCATTCCAATATATGGAAAATTTAAGTATTAATAATTCCTATCTTGATACTAAAGATGCATTTTGGCATAGTAAAAATGTTATAGTTAAAAATTCTACATTAAAAGGAGAATATTTAGCATGGTTTTCAGAAGGATTAACATTAATTAATTGTAAGATTATTGGAACCCAACCATTATGCTATTGTAAAAATCTTAAATTAATTAATTGTACAATGGAAGGAACCGATTTATCATTTGAATATTCAGAAGTTGAAGCAAGTATTAATGGACATATTGATTCAATTAAAAATCCCAAAAGTGGTAAAATTACAGTTGATAGTGTTGGAGAAATTATTCTTGAAGGTTCTATTATGGAAAACAATGCCCAAATTATTATTAGAAAAGAAAAAAATATAAATTAATACAACTATTATTAAATTAAAAAATTAAAAAATACCATTTCATAATAATTAATTATATACCCATTAATAGAATTTATTATCTATCTATTATTATTGTTATTTCATTTTATTTTATTTTATTTTATTTCTTATGTTAAAATTTAATTCATTAATTTTATTTGATTTTTATTAAATGTAAATATTTTATTTTTTAAATTTTATATAATTAATCAGTTTAATTATTTTAAATTATTTTTTATAGTTATAAATCGCACCTATATAATAACAATAAAAATAAAAATGTAATATTACATTATTTTAAAATATAATAAATAAAAAATAATAATATTACGAACGAATATTCCTTAAAATTTCATATTATATTATATTAAAATATTATAAACTCAAAATTTGTTGATAATTATTAAACACTTATTGTTATTAACATGCTATAAATGAATATTTTAATTATTGTGAACAATTAAACCAAAATCAGAATTCTTAGAATTACTATTATCAAGACTATTAGATGATTAATTAATAGTAGGTTCTAAGTTATTTAAGGATGATAATAAATTAATTTCATAATTTTATTTAAACCAAAAATTCTGATCATAATTACTCATCAAAGAAAGAAAATCTTTCCTTTAGCCAAGAAACATAAAAACATTTAATACATTATAAAATGATTATATTAGATTAATGCATTATTTAATAATAATTAGATAATATTATTTTTAAAATACCATAACTACATATTCGTATTTAAAAAAAAATAATTCATTCATTTTTTCATTAATCTTTCTATTTACAATTGACTTTTTATGAAAAATATCATAAAGTATTAAAAAAAAATAATTCATTCATTTTTTCATTAATCTTTCTATTTACAATTGACTTTTTATGAAAAATATCATAAAGTATTAAAAAATTAAATAAAATGAGTTTATTTTAATTTTTTTTTTACTATTATTATAATCAATTATAATTGTAATAAAAGAATATAATATATTATTATATTTCAATATGTGAATTTGAAAGTTATTGCGTCATACAAAAATATCAAAGATAAAAAAAAGAAGTAAAAAGAAAATTAAAAATTCAATATATATTTAATAAGTAATCCTATATTCATATATAATAAAAAATAAAAAATTACATATTTTATTAAAAAAAATTCAATATTTTGATTGTTATTAAAAAACATAAAAAATATCTATCTTTAATTAATTATTGACAATTTATATGCATAAAAATATCGGATCTGAACTCCATTTTAATATGGATTAAAAATTTGCATCATTAAATTTATATAAATTAATTATCATTATTATTTTATTTGATTTTTTTCTTTCTTTTTCTTTCTTTTTTTTTTTTTTTAAAAAAATTAATAACGGATTTTATTCCACTATTAAAATTTCAGTTCATTACTAAAAAAAATTTTATTAATAAATAAATGAAAGAAAAAAAAAATTTTTTTAATAAATATTATAATTTAATATATTAAAATATAAATTAATATATTATTTCAATAATAAATAAATAACAAATTGTAATATTAAATCATATTAAATAGTGTTAAGTAAAATTAACTTATTATACTATTAAAAAAAAATAATATAAAAAAAAGTATAAAAAGACCAAAAATTTCTTTGTAATCTTTTTATTTTCAAATTTCATATATTTTTATAAAATACATTCAAGTAATTAAGTATCAAAATTAATTTTAATAAATAAAAAGTTAATTTGCTCTTTTAAAAAACTTAAAAACCAATTATAATAATATTTTTTTTATAATAAAATTAAGTAATTAATAAAAAATATAATAATTAACAAAATGATTGATATTGCTCAAAATTCTGCTTTACAAAATTCAAATCTTTTCAAGGTTCAACAACCTCAATTAAAAACTATAAATGTTATAGAAAATAAAACTTATGATGAAGAAAGAGCTCTCTATAATGTTAAAGATACTCATATCAGAAATTGTACTTTTGCTGGTCCAAGAGATGGTGAATCTTCTTTAAAAGAATCAAGAAATATAGTCGTAGATTCTTGTAACTTTTCTTTAAGATATCCTTTATGGCACAGTCAAAAATATGTATTAAAGAATTCAAATTTAGATGAAAAAACAAGAGCTCCAATTTGGTATGCTAATGATGGATATATTGATTCATGTAAAATTGAATCAGTTAAATGTTTAAGAGAATGTCATAATACTACCATTAATAATAGTACTATTATTTCACCAGAATTTGGATGGAAATGTAATGATATTGAAATTAATAATAGTACTATTGATTCTGTTTATATGCTTTTTGGAACTAATAATGTTAAAATTAATAATATAAGATTCAGTGGTAAATACTCATTCCAATATATGGAAAATTTAAGTATTAGTAATTCCTATCTTGATACTAAAGATGCATTTTGGCATAGTAAAAATGTTACAGTTAAAAATTCTACATTAAAAGGAGAATATTTAGCATGGTTTTCAGAAGGATTAACATTAATTAATTGTAAGATTATTGGAACACAACCATTATGTTATTGTAAAAATCTTAAATTAATTAATTGTACAATGGAAGGAACCGATTTATCATTTGAATATTCAGAAGTTGAAGCAAGTATTAATGGACATATTGATTCAATTAAAAATCCCAAAAGTGGTAAAATTACAGTTGATAGTGTTGGAGAAATTATTCTTGAAGATTCTATTATGGAAAATAATGCCCAAATTATTATTAGAAAAGAAAAAATACAAAATTAATTCAACTATTTTTAAAGTAAAAAATTAAAAAATAATATTTTAAAATAATTAATTATATACCCATTAATAGAATCTATTATTTTTTTTAGTAATTATATTATTAATATTTATTAGTATAAATGTAAATATTTTAATATTTTTATTTAGTATTTTTAGTATTTATATTTTTAATTTATTAATAAAAATTTTTTTAATAATCTATTTTAAAATATAGAGCAAAGTCTTATTATATAACAAAAGAAAAATTATAATAGTAATAATAATATATTATACTGTTATATCTTTTAATTGTAACATTTTTTCTATATTATAAAACATGTAATATATACCAAAGGTTTAATAAAATAAATAAAATTATAAAATTATATTTTCTAAAAAAGAAGAAATTTTTTAATTGTAAAAAAAAAAACTTCATTCTTAAAAACTCTTTTTAATAGAATAATTCTTGATGGAAAAAGTAAAAAAGCTTTAAAAAAATATTATAAAATTTTAAATATTGTTATTAGTTTTAATATTTATTTATTATTTTTTTTTATTTTTTTTATTTTCTTTATTTTAAAGGTATATTTTAAATAATAAAAAAAAGTATATATAAACTTGTTTAAATATATCATCATTTTATGTTGTTGTTGTTGTTGTTGATGATGTTCTATTATAAATTTAACAATTTCAGAATGTTTATACTATCATTAAAGTTGATTCTTCTAAATTATTAATTAAAGTAGGATCAAGTTCCAATAAATAATAAATAGTTTGTTAAAGTGAAATAAGCATAACGATAAGCTTCCATTTATTGGACTGAAACTACTTTTATAACAATGATTAGGTAAAGCATTATGTTCAATTAAAAATTTTAACAATATCAAAATTACCTCTTTTTTTTTTCCACATTCTATCCTTAATAATGATTTTCCATATTAATCTAATTGATTTTTATCTATATTAATTATGTTAGAAAAAATTTTCAATAATATACATGACAAAATCAAATTCACTTTTAATGCTAATTAAAAAAAAAAAAAAAAAGACATATAATAAAATATTTTCTTATTTATTATATTATTAATATTTTTTGTAGAATTATCCTCAAAGTTTAATAACATATTAAAAATAAAATGGAATTCTATTTTGGGAATGATTATAATAGTTCATAAAATATAATTAATAATCTCCTAATGATAATATTGATAGGCATAGATCAAAATTGAATTTACCATGAGTATCATAATGATATTAATATCAGCTTTATTTCCTATTAAACATCTAACAATTTCTAAATTACCTTTTTTGACATGCAATAAATAATTAAAGCTGATTCTATAGTATTTTCATTTATTATATTAACATTGGCATGGAATTAAATATTTCACTATATCTAATCTATTCTACCATTATTTTAATATTGTATTATTATTTTTTTATTTTTAATTATTATTAAATCCTTGGCTTATTAAATAATAGACAACATCTATATCTACAAAACTTAAACTATAATTTATAATTTAAATTATATTTATTTATTATTATTTATATTATCATATATATTAATGTTCGTTCCTTGTTGAATTAAATATTTAATATTTTATATGTTTTTATTTAAAAATGCATAATATAAAGCAGAATATCCATTTAAAATTTATTATTATTCTTATTCTTATTATTATTATTATTATTATTATTATTATTATTATTATTATTATTACTATTATTCTTATTCTTATTCTTATTCTTATTCTTATTCTTTTTCTTATTCATTATTATTAATTAATTATTATTATTAATTATTTTTATTAATTATTATTATATTATTATTATTTATTATTATTGTTGTTGTTGTTGTTGTTGTTATTGCTACTGTTACTGTTGTTGTTGATTTTAACAATTAGCTCCATGATCAATTAAAAATTTCAATACTTAAAAATAAACATTTTTACATGAAATAGTCAAAGTTATTTCATTAACAATTTATATATAAAGATTTATCATGTATCATGTATCATTAACTAATTTAAGAAATAATTTATTAACAATTTAACCATGATTAAATTATTCTTTTCACCCTTCCTTAATTTATAATAAAATTTCATGAGTACCAATATCTACTATATTATTATAATTTATTAAATATTTAACCCTATTAAAATTATCGTATTTACATGCATCATATGTATTATCGTTTTAAATTTATCATTTGAATTATTAAATTTTTGAATTATTTTGATTTAAATATTTTAAACATTTCAAAATGACCATATATATATGTATATATATATATATTATGCTTTATTTAATGTAGATAAGATAATCCTATTTTATTACGAAGATTTATATCACTATTAATTTTTTTTGTAATAAATATTTTAACAATGCACAAAGGACCATATTCACATTTAGATATTAAAGCCGCTATTATCCATATGATTTTGTTTTATTAATATTTACTTTTTTTAAAAATGGTAAAAAAAAAAGTAAATATTAATAAAAATAAACAAACAAGCAAACAAACATATTTTAAATAAATAATTAAAAACGATAAAATATATATATATATTTTACAATTTTATAATAGTAAAAAAAAAAAAAAAAAAAAAAAAAAAAAAAAAACAGTATTTATTTAATTTATTTCTTCTTCAAAAAGAAAAAGAATTATTAGGATATTAGGACATAAATAAACAAATCCAAATAAACACAAAAAATATTCAACTTTAATAATAATATATTATTATTTTTATTTTATTTTTATTTTTATTTCTATTTCTATTTCTATTTCTATTTTTTTATTTTATATTTATGAGAATAATAAAATATACAAATATACAAATACAAATATACAAATATATAAATATACAATAATTAAAATTAATTTATAGATAATAATAATGTTTTTTTTTTTTTTTTTTTTTTTTTTTTTTTTTTTTTTTTTTACTTTATTTTATTATCATGTTATGTATTTAATTTTAACATGTAAATAAAATAAAATAAAATAAATAGGATAGTAATTAATTTATATAAATATACCACCATAATGAGGTCTAGTTATGGTACTTGCAAATGAAGTTGGATCATCAGTAGTATGTGCAACAAGAGGTATTTCACTAACTGCACCTGGGAATATATTTCGATTAACCATGTTTGAATAGTTTTATATACTGATGTTACTGGATAATTATTAATTATTTTTTTAGAATCAACTACCTTAATATCTTCATCTCCTACATCTAAATATTTTTTATCAAAAGTTTCATTTTTAATAAAAGCTTTTTTCAAAGCAGAATAGGATAATTTATCATTATAACTATCCTTATAAGTTAATCCATCAAAAACTTCACTACTAATTAATAAACTAAGGTAAGAAGCATTAACTCCATGATAATTTTCTTTTGATAAATCAATTGAGATTTTATCTTGTGATAATAAATATTGACATGTTACATAATCTTTCATTAATAAAAATACCATAATTGGGGTATTACCATCATTATCAACAGGAACATTAAAATCACAATTAAAATCAACTAAAATTTTTAATGTTTCACCAAATCTTTTAGTTTTTTCATAGGTATATCTGGTATCCATTTTAGAACCATCCTTGAAATTACCTATATAATGTTGATAATAACTTTTTACAAAAGTTGTTACTAAAGTTTCTTCAAATTTATTTTTATAATTTGGATCAATATTTTTATCATTAATAAATGATTTAAGTAATACAGATTGAGCATTTTCTACTAAATGCATAGCAGCAGTCCTACCAATACAATTAAAATGATTAGGATCAATAGATTTTTCATTTTTTAAATATTCAACTTCTAACTCTATTCATTTTAGCACAATAAGAAAGAACGGTTTCATCATCTTTATTGACATGATTAATATCTATTCCAGTTTTAATAATTTTTTTTAAATTTTCAAGATTTCTAGAAGCATAAAATAAAACGGTATTACCATTATTATCAGTTTTATTAATATCTACATGATATTTTAATAATTTTTCTAAAAGAGAATTTAAACTTGGACAATAAGCAGCTTCCATTAAAGCCGTTGTACCATTTTCATCTTGTGCTTCATAATTAATATCCATAGTTAAGAAGCCATTTTATAGCATCTTTATTAAGTGCTTTACAAGCTCTAACTAATACATCACTATTTCTAAAACTATTTAAAACTTGAATAAATAAATTATGTTGTAAAACTTTTTTAAATAACTTGTAATTTTTCACTTTAGTTTCTACTACAACATTATTGAAATTATGGATAAATTCTTTCATTAAATCACTTTTAGGATCCATTAAATAATATTCAATTACTTTACTGTTATTATCAATAGTTTTAATAATTTCTTTAGCTTGAACTTTTAATTGTTCAAAAAAAAGAGCGGAAAAAGATTCAAATTCAGTTTTAGTCATTTTTATTATGAAAGTTTAAAAATAAAAAAAAAAAAGATAATTTTATTTTCCTTTATGTAAAATATTATTATTTTTAATTCAATTTTTTTTTCTTTCTTTTGTTTCTTAATAAATTATTATTAAAATAATTATAAGATTTTTATTTTTCAAAGAAAAAATAAAAAAAATTGAAAAAAAGTGAAGGTTTTTATAGGTTTGATTTTTTTTTTTTTATTTTAAATTTTTATTTAATTTTTTATTATATATTATAATCAATTATAATATATTATAAAATAACATTATTATTTAGTTTGTTATTATTTATTAAGATTTAAAAATAATTAAAAAATAAACAATTAATTAATTATTTATTTATATTAATTCTTATAATAAAAATTAAATAAATAAATAATATCAATTTAAATAAATAGTCATATTAAATAAATAAATAAATAATATTAATTTAAATAAATAAATATATTAAAACTTGATTATTAAAAAAACTATTATTAGAATTATATTAGAATTGTATTAGAATAGTTTAATAATAGAAATAAATTGTACGCCAATATGACAAATTCACAAAATATCATTTTTATTTATTTTCACCACTGCCCATGTTTTTTTATCATGTCATGTTTTTTTCAGTTTATGGTCAATTTGCAAATTTAATATAAAATAATAATAATAATAATAATAAAATAAAATAAAAATAAATAAATAAATATATATATAAATAAATAAATAAATATTATATAAATAAATAAATAAATAATAAATAAATAAATAAAACCAAATTTATTATAACACATAATTTGATAATAAAAATAAACATTTTGTTTAGAATAATAGAATATTCTATAAAATATAAATTTAAATAAAACTATTATTTTATAAATATTATATATTATTATATATTGTTATATATATTGTTATATATTGTTATATATATTATTTTAATTTATTTATATATAAAAAATATTATTTAATATATAAAATAATCTTTTTAATACTATTTAAACCTATATATTAATAAATAAATAAATAAATAATTGTCAATTAATTATTAATAAATTTTAATAAATAATAAAAAACAATTATAATGTTATAAGATTTTTATTTTTCAAAGAAAAAAAATAATAAAAATTGAAAAAAAGTGAAGGTTTTTATAGGTTTGATTTTTTATTATAATCTATTATAATATATTATAATATATAACATTATAATTGTTTTTTATTATTTATTAAAATTTATTTTATATATAAAAAATAATAATAATAATAATAATAAAACCCTTTATATATAAATTTTATATATATATATTATACATATATATTTAGCAATTTATTTTATATATAAAAATACCAATTTTTATGTATTTTAGTATCAAAAATACCATTTTTGTGTATAAATGCATATAAAATAATATTTATAATATTTATAACATTTATAACATTTTTAATAATAATAATAATAATAAAATATATATAAAATATATAATAATAATTACATGTTATAGAACAATAGAATATTCTATTTATATATATAATATATAATAATAAATAAAAATAAAACTTATTTTATTATAATATATTATAATAGATTATAATAAAAAATCAAACCTATAAAAACCTTCACTTTTTTTCAATTTTTATTATTTTTTTTCTTTGAAAATAAAAATCTTATAATTATTTTAATAATAATTTATTAAGAAACAAAAGAAAGAAAAAAAATTGAATTAAAAAAAATAATATTTTACATTAAAAAAAAAAAAAATTTCAATAATAATTAATTAAGAAACAAAAAAAAAAAAAAAAATTGAATTAAAAATAATAATATTTTATATAAAGTAAAATAAAATTAATTTAAATTAAAAATTATCTTTTTTTTTTTTTTAAATTTTAATCTTTCCTAATAAAAATGACCCAAACTGAATTTGAATCTTTTTCTGTTCTTTTTTTTGAACAATTAAAAGTTCAAGCTAAAGAAATTATTAAAACTATTGATAATAATAGTAAAGTAATTGAATATAATTTAATTGATCCTGAAAGTGATTTAATGAAAGAATTTATTCGTAATTTTAATACTGTTGTAGTAGAAACTAAAGTGAAAAATTACAAGTTATTTAAAAAAGTTTTACAACATAATTCATCTATTCAAGTTTTAAAAAGTTTCAGAAATAGTGATGTATTAGTTAGAGCTTGTAAAGCACTTAATAAAGATGCTATAAAATGGCTTCTTAACTATGGATATTAATTATGAAGCACAAGATGAAAATGGTACAACGGCTTTAATGGAAGCTGCTTATTGTCCAACTTTTAATTCTCTTTTAGAAAAATTATTAAAATATCATGTTGATATTAATAAAACTGATAATAATGGTAATACCGTTTTATTTTATGCTTCTAGAAATTTTGAAAATTTAAAAAAAATTATTAAAACTGGAATAGATATTAATCATGTCAATAAAGATGATGAAACCGTTCTTTCTTATTGTGCTAAAATGAATAGAGTTAGAAGTTTTGAATATTTAAAAAATGTAAAATCTATTGATCCAAATCATTTTAATTGTATTGGTAGGACGGCTGCTATGCATTTAGTAGAAAATGCTCAATCTGTATTACTTAAATCATTTATTAATGATAAAAATATTGATCCAAATTATAAAAATAAATTTGAAGAAACTTTAGTAACAACTTTTGTAAAAAGTTATTATCAACATTATATAGGTAATTTCAAGGATGGTTCTAAAATGGATACCAGATATACCTATGAAAAAACTAAAAGATTTGGTGAAACATTAAAAACTTTAATTGGTTTTAATTGTGATTTTAATGTTCCAGTGGATGATGATGGTAATACCCCAATTATGGTATTTTTATTAATGAAAGATTATGTAACATGTCAATATTTATTATCACAAGATAAAATCTCTATTGATTTATCAAAAGAAAATTATCATGGAGTTAATGCATCTTATCTTAGTTTATTAATTAGTAGTGAAGTTTTTGATGGATTAACTTATAAGGATAGTTATAATGATAAATTATCCTATTCTGCTTTGAAAAAAGCTTTTATTAAAAATGAAACTTTTGATAAAAAATATTTAGATGTAGGAGATGAAGATATTAAGGTAGTTGATTCTAAAAAAATAATTAATAATTATCCAGTAACATCAGTATATAAAACTATTCAAACATGGTTAATCGAAATATATTTCCCAGGTGCAGTTAGTGAAATATCTCTTGTTGCACATACTACTGATGATCCAACTTCATTTGGAAGTAACTTAACAATGTTAAATACTCAGGGTTTAATGTAAGATTATCAATAATAAAAACAAAACAAAACAAAACAAAGCAAAACAAAACAAACAAAAAAAAATTAATTAGTTAATTAATAATTAATTAATTAATTATTATCATATTTATCTTATCGTATTTT
>MCFG01000159.1:22500-72500 GCA_002104895.1 Anaeromyces robustus | reverse complement strand
AAATAAATAAATAAATAAATAAATAAATAAAACCAAATTTTTTATAACACATACTTTGATAATAAAAATAAACATTTTGTTTAGAATAATAGAATATTCTATAAAATATAAATTTAAATAAAATATATTATTTTATAAATATTATATATTATTATATATTGTTATATATATTGTTATATATTGTTATATATATTATTTTAATTTATTTATATATAAAAAATCAAACCTATAAAAACCTTTGATTTTTTTCAATTTTTTTATTTTTTTTCTTTGAAAAATAAATATCTTTTAATTATTCCAATAATAATTTATTAAGAAACAAAAGAAAAAAAAAAAAATTGAATTAAAAATAATATTATTTTACATAAAGTGAAATGAATTTAATTTAAATTGAAAATTATCTTTTTTAATTTTTTTTTAAATTTTTAATCTTTCCTAATAAAAATGACCCAAACTGAATTTGAATCTTTTTCTGTTCTTTTTTTTGAACAATTAAAAGTTCAAGCTAAAGAAATTATTAAAACTATTGATAATAATAGTAAAGTAATTGAATATAATTTAATTGATCCTGAAAGTGATTTAATGAAAGAATTTATTCGTAATTTTAATAATGTTGTAGTAGAAACTAAAGTGAAAAATTACAAGTTATTTAAAAAAGTTTTACAACATAATTCATTTATTCAAGTTTTAAAAAGTTTCAGAAATAGTGATGTATTAGTTAGAGCTTGTAATGCACTTAATAAAGATGCTGTAAAATGGCTTCTTAACTATGGATATTAATTATGAAGCACAAGATGAAAATGGTACAACGGCTTTAATGGAAGCTGCTTATTGTCCAACTTTTAATTCTCTTTTAGAAAAATTATTAAAATATCATGTTGATATTAATAAAACTGATAATAATGGTAATACCGTTTTATTTTATGCTTCTAGAAATCTTGAAAATTTAAAAAAAATTATTAAAACTGGAATAGATATTACTCATGTTAATAGAGATGGTGAAACAATTCTTTCTTATTGTGCTAAAATGAATAGAGTTAGAAGTTTTGAATATTTAAAAAATGAAAAATCTATTGATCCAAATCATTTTAATTGTATTGGTAGGACGGCTGCTATGCATTTAGTAGAAAATACTCAATCTTTATTACTTAAATCATTTATTAATGATAAAAATATTGATCCAAATTATAAAAATAAATTTGAAGAAACTTTAGTAACAATCTTTGTAAAAAATTATTATCAACATTATATAGGTAATCTTAAGGATGGTTCTGTAAAGGGTGCCATGTATACCTATGAAAAAACTAAAAGATTTGGTGAAACATTAAAAACTTTAGTTGATTTAAATTGTGATTTTAATGTTCCAGTGGATGATGATGGTAATACCCCAATTATGGTATTTTTATTAATGAAAGATTATGTAACATGTCAATATTTATTATCACAAGATAAAGTTTCTATTGATTTATCAAAAGAAAATTATCATGGAATTAATGCATCTTATCTTAGTTTATTTATTAGTAGTGAAGTTTTTGATGAATTAACTTATCATAAGGGTAGATATAATGATAAATTATCCTATTCTGCTTTGAAAAAAGCTTTTATTAAAAATGAAAGTTTTGATAAAAAATATTTAGATGTAGGAGATGAAGATATTAAGGTAGTTGATTCTAAAAAATAATTAATAATTATCCAGTGACACCAGAATATAAAACTATTCAAACATGGATAATCGAAGCATATTACCCAGGTGCAGTTAGTGAAGTACCTATGGAAAAAACCCATCTTTATTTGGCATAATTTTAATTAATTATTGTATATTTGTATATTTTGCATATTTTATTATCTCATAAATACAAAAGTAAAAAAATAAAAAATAAAAATAAAAATAAAAATAAAAATAAATTAAGTGAAATAAAATAAAGTAAAAATAAAATAAATTAAAAATAATGTGTTATTATTATTTTTAAAGTTGATTATTTTTTGTGTTTATTTGTGTTTATTTATAGATGTCCTAATCATTAAAAAAGAAGAACAAGAAATGAATTAAATAAATAAATACTTTTTTTTTTTTTTTACTATTATAAATTTATAAAATATATTTTTATTTTTAATAATTTTAATGACTTTTTCATCACTTTTGAAAACAAAAATAAGGAAGTACTCTCCTTATGTGTAATAATTACACATAAATTACATATCTCTCTATCTTAAAGTATGAAAAAAAATTTATTTATATCAACCATAAAATTTATTTATTACTTCTTAAATGGAATTTTAATTTTTGGAAGAACTACAAAAACAGTACCAATATAATTATATTCAGCTTTTTAGCTTTTTGGACTTGTTATTTAATCGGTATAAATTAACATCCTTTAAAAGATTAAGAGCGTCGACATCGAATCGATAAGACATAATAATAATAATAATAATAATAATAATAATAATAATAATAATAATAATAATAATAATAATAATAATAATAATAATAATAATAATAATAATAATAATAATAATAATAATTATTTATAATAAATTAAAAAAAAATTAAATTTGCTTTATATAATAAAATAGCTGCGCCTCTTTTTTAAAAGTTTAATATTTAACTTATCTTTACTATAAATTTTTTAAAAAAAATATTATATATAAATATAAAGTTACTATATATAATTAAGTTAATAATTTTTATTTTTATTTTATTATATTTTTTTTTAATTATATATAATTATTTTTAATTATTATTATTTATTATTATTAATCTTTATTATAGATTAAAATAAATTTCAAATGCTATATTATTAGTTGTAATAATAAAACTATTAGTCTTTTTATTTTCTTATTTCTATTTTACTTATTTAATTATCTTTTAAATTCAAATTTAATTAATATTCCAATATATTTTTATTATAATCTAATAAAATATTATAAGAAAAAAAAATATTTTATCTTTCATTATATTTATAATAATAATAATATTATTATTATTCTTATTTTGAAAGGGAGATTTTTTTGTTATAATTATTTATTATTTAATATTTATTATATTAATTTCATGTTATTAAACTTCAATTAATAAAATATCAAATTATTATAAATTTATATGTAATGATTTGTATAATAAAAAAAAAATAAAGTTAATTATTAATATATAAATTATCCAATTTAAACAAATTAAATTATATTATCTGTCTGAAAGTTTACATTTTTTAATTTTCATTGATAATTAAAATATTAGAAAAGAAAAAAAAAAACTTTAAAACAAAGACAAAGAAAATATATATATATATATGATATAATATATATTTATATATTTATGTATTTATATATTTGTTTTTAAATATACTATTATTATAATAATTAATCATTAATTTTTTAAATTAATTGTTAATCTATCACCTATAGTCTTAAATATCAATATTATATTATTTTTAAATATAATAATTAAAAGATAATATATAAAATAAAATAAAATCTCCTTTTTTTTTTTTCTTTTTTAACATTTATTATATTTTTTTTTAAAAAAAAAAAAGAAAAGAAAGAAATATAATAATAATTTTTTTTTATAATTTAATATTATAATATTTATGCAACAATAATTTAAAAAAAAAAAAAAAAAAAAAAAAAAAAAAAAAAGAAAAAAAAAATTTAAAATTTCTTTCTATTTCTTTAATTAAATCTTATTTTTTTTTATAACCTAAAACAAAAAAAAGACGAAGAAAAAAAAAAAGTAATAATTAATATATATAATAAATAAAAAATATAATAAAAAAAAATAATTTAATATTAGAATAATATTAATAATATAATAATATAATAATTAAATATTAATATATAACAATATAACAAATAAAATAATTTGGAATAATATAAAATAAAAAATATATATTAATATTTATATATATATATATATATATACATATATACATTTACTAATTTTTTTAATTATTTATCTTTTTTTTTATAATTTTATATTTATATTCTATATTTTTTTTAAATATTATATTTTAATAATAAAACAAACAAACAATCGAACAAAAAATATAATTTATATTGGATAATTGTATCATTTATAATACAAAAAAAAAAATTAATATATTCTTTATAATCTACATAATTTTTATATATATAATATTTTGTAAAATATCATAATTATTTTATATTTATAATACTACATTAATATAATCAAATAAATTATAATAAATATATTTAATAATACTAAAATAAATCTTTATTATATATCGAATACAACAACATAATAATAAATAAATAAATAAAGGAATTCAAAAAAAGAAATTCTTTTTAAAATAATAAAAAAATTAAATATTTAAATACTAATTATTATCATTCTTTATAAGAATATTAAAAAAAAATTTATATATTAGAATAAAACAGTAAATAACAATTAAAAAAATTTTTATATAAAATAAAAAAAAAAAAAATAACTATTTTATAAATATGTTATTTTTTAATAATAAAAAAATAATACCGGTTCCAGATGAACCACAACCCAATCCATGTATTGATGCCTCATGGTTATCAAAAATTACTTATTCATGGGAAAATAAAATTTTTAAAGTAGGTTTTAATAGACCTCTTCAAAATAATGATTTATATCAATTAGATCCAAGATTTAAAGAAGAATTTAATGAAAAAAGATTTTATCATTTTTGGAATGAAGATAAAATTACTCAAGATGATAAAGGTAGTGTTGTTAAAACTTTAGGAAAAGTTTTTGGTAAAAAATATATGTTAGCTGGTGTTCTTAAATTAATTTCGGATATTGCTAATTTATTATCTCCAGTTATTTTAGAATTGTTATTGGATTATTTAGAATCAGGGGAAGAAGAAGAAGATAGTCAACAAATACAAGATCCTAATTATGATCCAAATTCATTAATGAGTATGATTAATAAGAATAAAGGTTGGATTTATGTTGGTAGTATTTTCCTTTTACAACTTATTTATACGGTTTGTAGTAATTATTATTCTAAAATGGTCTTAGAAGTTGGATTTTCTGTACGTGCTACACTTATTGGTATTATTTATCGTAAAACTTTAAGACTTTCTAATAAAGAAATGCAAACGATTGGTGAAGGTAAAATTCTTAATATGGCTTATTCCGATACTTATAGAATTCAACATCTTTTAGCTAATCTTCATTATCTTTGGAGTAGTCCTTTACAACTTTTCATTATTTTAATTCTTTTAGTAAGATCTTTAGGGGTTTGGTCTTTTATTGGATTTTCATCTTTTCTTTTCATTGTACCCTTCCAAGCCTATATTATGAGAGTTTTAGTAAATTTAAGGAAAAAAACTGTAGTTTTAACGGATGAACGTGTAAAGAAAACTCAAGAAATTCTTGGTAATATTAGAATTATTAAATTTTTTGGTTGGGAAAAATCTTTTGAACATATTATTAATGAATTACGTAAAAATGAATTAAAATTTACTAAAAAAAGTATTATTACGAATGCCGAAACTACGGCGGTATTTAATGTAATACCTTTCTTTTCTAGTGCTTTAACTTTTATTGCTTATTGTGCTGCTGGTAATCCTTTAACAGCTGCTAAAGTTTTCTCTTGTCATGCTTTATTTAATAAACTTTGTTTCCCACTTTCAAATCTTTCTTCCACGTTCAATCAATTAACTAGTGGTCTCGTTGGTATGAAACGTGTTACCCGTTTAATGAATGGTGAAGAATTAGATGATTTAGTACAAATTGATCCTTCTGCTAATTTTGGTGTATTTGTTAAGAATGGACAATTTAATTGGGAAACGGTTAAACCGGATGATATTCGTTTAAAACCTAAAAAGAATAAAAAACAAAAAAGAAGAGAAAGAAAATTATTACATTTTAATAGGAAAAAACAACAAAAAAAGCAAGATAGAATTAAAAAATTAAAAAGATATAGTAGAATTGGTGGAGAAGATATTGTTAATGATAGTGTTGATGATTTAATGGGTAATAATAATTTAGTTAATAAAGCAGATGATGGTGAAGATCTTAATTTATCTGAAAGTACGGATGCTTTAAATATTAATGGTGGTATAGGTAATTTAGATATTAAGAATTTAGAATCTTTCAAATTAAGAGATATTAATCTTCGAATTAAAAAGCATTCCCTTACGGCTATTGTAGGAGCAGTAGGTAGTGGTAAATCTTCTCTTGTTAATGCTATTATAGGTGAAATGAAACGGGAATCTGGTAAAATTATTATTGGTGGTAAATATAGTTATTGTTCTCAAAAAGCTTGGATACGTAATGCTACCGTACGTGAAAATATTTTACTTGGTAAACCGTATAATAAGGAACGTTATGATAAAGCGGTAGAAAATTGTGCACTTTTACGAGATTTTGATATCTTTTCTAATGGAGATATGACTGAACTTGGTGAACGTGGTGCTAATTTATCTGGTGGTCAAAAACAAAGAATTAATTTAGCTAGAGCGGTTTATGAAGATAGTGATGTTATATTTATGGATGATCCTTTATCTGCGGTAGATGCTCATGTTAGTCGTTTCTTATTTGAAAAATGTATTACAGGGGTTTTAGCTGGTAAAACACGTATTCTTGTCACCCATCAACTTCATCTTTTACCTAAAGTTGATTATGTAGTTGTTATGAATAATGGTCGTATTGAAGAACAAGGTGAATATAAAGAATTAATGCAAAAAGATGGAGAATTAGCAAGATTAATGCGTGCTTATGGGGACACAGAAAATGAAAATGAAAATGATAATGAAAATGAAAGTGAAAGTGAATCGGATAATATGGAAAGTCCTTCCATTACCAATACCGTCTCTATTTCTAATACCAGTGATATTACAGCATCCGAAGAAAAGGAATCTTCCAATAAAGAAGAAAATAAAAATAAAAAGAAAAAAGTTCAAGGAATCATGACACAAGAAGAAAGAGCCACTGGTTCAGTAAAATGGAGTATTTATAAGAATTATATTAAATCCGGTGGTGGTTATGTTATAGGTATATTTGTTTTATTCCTAGTAGGTCTTATACAATTTGCTAAATTAGGTAGTGATATGTGGTTGGTATATTGGACAGAACATACTTTCAAAAGTATTTCCGAAAATAATTATATTTTAATTTATTTAGCTTGGAATGCTGGTCAAACATTAATTACTTTCTTCTATTATGTTTATATGGCTAATGTTGGTATTAAGGCCGCTAAAACGATTCATATTAAAGCCATTAGTAATGTTATGAAAGCTCCAGTTCTATTTTTCGATTCTAATCCATTAGGTAGAATTATTAATCGTTTTTCTATGGATCAAGATGCTTTAGATAATAGTCTTTTCTTATCTATTCAAGTATTATTTACAAGTTTAGCTTCCTCCATTTCAACTTTAGCTTTAATGATTTATGCTGCTCCTATCTTAGGAGTAGCTGTTATACCTTTACTTTTCATTTACCTTTATATTCAACAACTTTTCAGATGTACTTCCCGTGAATTAAAACGTATGGATGCTTTAGCAAGATCACCCCTTTTAGCTCATATGTCCGAAACTATGGCCGGTTTACCTACCATACGTACGTATCATGAAGAAGAACATTTAATTAGACATAATCAATTCCTTATTGATGAAAATAATCGTCCTATTCATCTTCAATCGATTGCAAAAAAATGGTTAAGTTTCCGATTAGAAATTATTGGAGCTATATTAGTTTTATTAGATGGTGTAGCAGGTTTACTTTTAAAAGATACATTATCTGTATCCCTTTTAGGTTTAAGTTTATCTTATGCTCTTCAAGTGACTAATAATCTTAATGCTACAGTACGTAATTTCTGTAATACTGAAGTTTATATGAATTCGGCTGAACGTCTTCTTCATTATTCCGATGAAATTGATATAGAAAAACAAGATGGTAAAGAAGCACCAGTAGCATGGCCAAGTGGAGGTAAAATTGAAATGAGAAATGTTACGATGAGATATGCACCTTATCTACCACCAACACTTCGTGATGTTAATTTAAATATTAATAGTCATGAAAAAGTAGGTATTGTAGGTAGAACAGGTGCAGGTAAATCAAGTATTATTATGACTTTGTTTAGATTAGTAGAACCAGAAATTTATTCCACCATTAGAATTGATGATGTTTCCATAACAGATATGAAATTAAGTAATTTACGTAAAGGTATATCTATTATTCCACAAGAACCCATTCTATTTTCTGGTACCATACGTTTCAATATGGATCCATTTAATGAACATTCAGATAGTGAAATTTGGTATGCACTTGAAAATTCAGGATTAAAACCTTTAATTATGGATATGGATAAAGGTTTAGAATCCGAAGTACGTACCAATGGTGAGAATTTCAGTGTAGGTCAAAGACAATTATTATGTTTAGCACGTGCCATGATTAGACATAGTCATATATTAATTATGGATGAAGCCACAGCATCATGTGATATTGAAACGGATAATATTATTCAAAAAGCCCTTAGAACTAATTTCAATGATGCTACGGTACTTACGATTGCTCATCGTTTGAATACAATTATTGATTATGATAAGATTTTAGTTTTAGATAAAGGGGAAGTATTAGAATATGATAGTCCAAAGAATTTACTTTTCGAAACAGATGAAAATGGAGAACTTATTCCAACTACTAAAACAGAATTTTCTAAATTAGTAGATGAAACAGGACCAGCTAATGCTGAAATGTTAAAACAAATGGCTTTATCTGGAAGATTTTAAAAAAGATAAATAAAAAAAAAATGAAAGACAGAAATTAATTTTTTTTTTATTTATATATATTAAAGTATATGTAACTTTTATAAATTTGGTAAAATTATTTTTTTTTTTTTTAACTATTAATTTTTTTTTTTCTTTTTATATATTTAAAAATATTTTAAAAATTGGGCTTATAAAATTTCTTTTTTTAAAAAAAAAATAAAATAAAACTATATTCTTTTATATATATATATATGTAATTTTTTTTATAAAATTTTCTCTTATTTTACTTTAAAAAAAAAAAAAAAACTATTATATTACAATAAATAAATAAATATATAAATAAATTAAAATAAATAAAATAAATAAATTAAAATAAAAGTAAATATTTACAAAAAAAAAAAAAAAAAGTTTAAAAAAATATTAATGAAAGTAACAATTCAATTATTATTACCTTTGCTTTTCTTTTTTTTTATTTTAATTGTTTATTTTATTTATTTACTTATTATTATTATTATTTTTTTTAATAACAATTTTATATATATTATATAGATTAAAGAAAAAAATAAAAAAAATAAAAAAATAAAAAAAATAAAAAAATAAAAAAAAAAAAAAAGTATCTTCCTTTTTTTTTTTTATATTTTTATTTTTATTATTTTTTGTTTTTTTAGATAAAATAAATAAATTAAAAACTTATTTAATGGGTTTTTTTTTATAGTATTTAACATTTATAATAAAGAAATATATTTGTATATAAAGAAAATGAAAATAAATTTTAATAAAAAAAAAAATGAATTTTAACAGATAAACATTTATATTTAATAAAAATAATAATAATGATTATAATAATAATAATAATAATAATAATACATCTTTTAGATAAAGACTGAGAAATAAAACTTTTATATGTATTTAGTATTAAATATGATATATTATTATTCTATATGTATATATCATATGTATTATATATATATTATTTTTATTTCTTCTTCTTCTTCTTCTTATTATTATTATTATTATTTATTATTTATTATTTATTATTATTTTATTAAATAAGAAAATTATAAAATCTAAAAAAGAAAATAAAAAATTAAAAAAAAAAAAATTTTATATTACTTTTATATTATATTATATTATATTATATTATATTATTATTATTATTATTATTATTCTTATTTTTTATATAGATATATTAATTTTTTTTTATTTGTTGTTTTAAAATGTTCTATTAAGTTCTGGAGGTCTAGCAGCATATTTTGTACGAGAAACTACTTTCTTTATAGTTACTTTTCTAGTATTTCTTATTCTATGAGTAGTGGTAGTTGATTTAATTGGTATTACTTTTTTAGATATAGTCACTTTAGAGGTAACAGTAGTTGGTTTTGGAGCAACAATTACAGTAGTAGTAGTAGTTGGTTTTGTAGTTACTACTGGTGGAGGAGCAGCTACTGTAGTTGTTGGTTGTACTGGAGCTACTTCAGGAGTTGGTTCTGGATTTACTGGATTAACTGGATTAACTGGAGCAGCAGGGACAGAACCTAATTCACTTTCTACATAATTTTTACAATAACCACCTCTAAGTTGAACCCATTGTTTAAGACCATAATTAGCATCATTATAATTAATACTACCATTATATTCTACCATTTTAAAGTTTGTATTATCTTCAAAATTCTTAAGAGTAAAATGATTTTCATAACCAGAATTATCAAGTGTATCAATTAAACTGAAATTCCATGAAACATCTTCTCTAATTAAATTAGAAACAGCATCAATAAAAGCAGAAACACCATCAACATTAAAAACAGTTTTAATAATTTGATTCATAATTTGTTGATATCTGGTGACAATAAGTTCATGTCTCATAATATTATTTACGAAATATTTATCAACCGCTGTATTATCTGCCCATGAAATACAATCGGTAATATAATCCGAGGCATAATAAGGGGAATCACAAGAACCAAAGAAAGTACCATCAAAATCATAAGGAATAATTTGATATTTATTCTTTTCTGGATTATAATAAATGGCTGAATTACCAAGTTGAGCCCAGAAATTATCATAAGCAAAAGTAAGAGATTCAATAACTAATTGTCTTAAAAAGGATTCTAAATCAAAGAATTTTTCTAAAGCAGTGACAGCATTTTGAGATTGATCATTTTTATAAGTTTTAGTCCAATCTTCAAACATTTTAGTAAAACGAGCTAATCTATAAAATTCATTTGGAGCTTGTGTATCATTTTTATCCACTTCATCGGCTTCATAAGATCCACTATATTCATAACTATCTGGATCTTCACCAAGATATCTTAAGGAAGCAAATGGTCCATTAGGAACAGAGGAATAGATTTTATAATTATAACCTACATGAGCATCATCATTACCATGTATAACGGATGCAAGCCAATTACCACCAACAGTATCAACAATATTATATAAACCCCAAACATCATCATTAATCATAACTCTAATATAGGTACCACTATAAGTTGGTACACCAGCTGAACGGAATAATTCTGATGCTAATTTATCACGCATAAGAGTTGGATCCGATGCAAGAGCTCTAACTTTAATAGTTTTTCTACCAAAAATTTTCTTATCAAGTTTAAATTTCCAAGATAATTTTTTATATAAACGACTATTATAACCCACTAAATATAAGGCACCAGTTCTTTGATAAGTTTCATTTGGTGTAATTAAATTAATAGTACAATTTGCAAAATTTTCATTTTTAGTTTTACCTTCACCAAATGGACTATATTTTAAATCATCATATTGATCATCATTACAACTAGCATAAAGATTATAAATTTGATTTCTTGGAAAATCTTGATATTTAGCTGAACCTCCAGGATAAATTGGATTAAAAGCTCTTGGAAGTGATGGTACATTTACAGTTTTTGTAGTTCTATTTTTTTTTTTTTTTTATTAAATAAATATATATATATATAAATATTATAATATTATAAATATAATTTATATTTAAAAAAAAAAAAGTATAAATAATAAAATTTTTATTAATAACAATATAAATATAAATATTAATATTTTAATTGAAATGATAATAATTAAAGTCATTCAAAATTTCTTAAATTAAATTTATTTATTTTTCTCACGTTCTCTTACCTGTTATAAACTTCATTAATATTTGGTGTATTAGAATTATAAACTCTTTTAATTTTTTCTTCTGCTACAACATTACCACTTTTATCCATTGCTACATAATGATATTCTGTTGTAGAACCAGATCGTATAGTTACAGTATACACTATTAAAAAAAAAAAAAAGAATAAAAAAAATAAAAAAATAAAAAATATTTATATTATTTAATATTTATTTAATTTTCATATAAAAAAAAATTATAATAATAATATAATAATAATAATTAAATATAAATTATATATCTTAATAATATATATATTATATATATTATATTTACATGGATATACTTCAGAAGTCATTTTAGTAACTTTATTTTCATATTTTAAACCTACATCGTAGGCTGTTCCCAATATGGAAACGACATTAAATTTCCAAACATCAGCTATTTTTTTTTTTTTAAAAAAAAAATAGATATAGATATAGAAATAATATTTTTTATTAATTATTAATATCTTTTTTTTTTTCGAAACATTTTTATTATATATATATATATAAATTATATTATCTTAAAATATTTTTTTATAATTATTATAAATTAAAAACTTACCATATACAATTGCTGTTAAAGTTAATAAAAATAAATTAATATATAGTAACTTCATTTTTATTTATTATTAAAGAATTTATTTTATATATATATTTGTTTGTAATTTTGGTATATAAAAATAATTTATAATAAATTATAATTATATTATTAAATTATTGAATTTATATATATTATAATTAAAAGATTGAATTGAAAATAAAAAAAAAAGAATTAAAATAAAACAAATATACTGTAAATATTTGTTTTGCTGACTGCGTATGTTATGTTTGTTAATTAATTGTTTTATTAAAAAGTTTATGTTTTAATTTTATATTATATATATTTTATATAATTAACATAAAATTTTTCCTGTTTAATATTTGCTGTTGTTTTATAAAAAATATTTATAGATATATATATAATTTCTTTTTTTTTTTTTATTAAACAATAATGTTTATGTTGTATTTCTCTTTTTTCTTTTTTTAAAATTATTATTATATATTTATTTATTTATCCTGTCTTTTTTTTTTTTTTTTTTTTTTGCTTTATAATAAATAAATTATATCCTTCAAGGTAATAAATTATTTACAATGAAACAAATAAAATATATAATAATAATGAAACATTAAAATAAGAAAAAGGAAAACTCTATAATTTTATAATACTACTTAGATGTAGTATAATATATTAATTTTATAGTTATATAAATAATTACAATGTTTAATTTACAAAGAAAAAAAAATTAAAAATTTAAAATTTAAAAAAAAAAAAAAAAATGAAAATGATGAAATTCTATATTTTACAAAATGAAAAAGTAAAAAAGTAAAAAAGTCAAAAAGTAAAAAAGTTTAAAATAATAATAAAATAGAATTATTTAAAAAAAAATATAATAATTAAACTTTTTTTTTATATTATTTTTTTTTAATATTTTTAAATAATAAATAAAAAGAAAAAAAAATAAAAAAAAGCAAAAAATAAAATTGAATATAAAATAAATATATTATAATTATATACAAATATATAATTATATATAATTTATTATATTTTATAATATTATATTTATATATTCTATTATAAATTAATAATAATATTTAATATATATTTTAATATATATTTTAATATATATTTTTTAATATTATTATTTTTTTTAAAAAAAAAAAAATTTATTTTATTTTATTTTAGTATATGAAAAAAGATTATTAAATATTTATTAAATAATATATTTGCAAAAATTCATTCTTAAAAATAAATGAATAAATAATTAATATTTAAATAAATAATTTTAATTTATTTAATTAATAAATAAATGAATGAATCAATAAAAAAAAGTGATAAATAAATAAATAAATAAATAAAAAAGAAAAAAAAATTTTTTTTTATATTTATTATTTATTATATTTATTATTTTTTACATAATATTTTAATTTTTTAATATTAATTTAATTCTATTTTAATTTATAATTATAATATAATTATAATATAATTATTTTTATAATATTTTTAATTATTATAATATATTAATATATAATCAATTAATATATTAATATATGTCGAATCATCATTCTTTATTAAAATTTATTTTATTATTAAATAAGGTTTATATTCAAAATATGGCGCACTGAAATTAATAAAATTATTAATTATAAAATAAATTAAAATTTTCAAAAATGAAGATTAAAAAAAAAATTTTTTTTTCTTTTTTTTGACGGATAATCCAATTATAATTAAGTGTATAAATAATTATCTATTAAATAAATACTATAATAAAAATAAATAAATTAATAATATAATAAAATCTATTATTATTATTATTATTATTATTAAACGGTAATTCTTTAATAATAATGAATAATGATAAAAAGCTTCTAATAATAATAATAGGAACTAATAATATATAATAAATAATTAAATAATCAATAATAATATTAAATATTAAATATTAAATATTAAATAATGAATAAATAATACTAATTTTATTATTATTATATAATAATTATATACCAAAATCTATTTTTTATTATATTAAAGAATTTAATATTTATTATTATTAATAATTATTATTATTAATTAATTAATATTATTATTGATTATTTAATTATTATAATTATTATTATTAATTAATTAATTAATGATAAAATAAATATTACTTTACTTATTTTCAATTTCTGGGCAAGAACTCTTATATATAAAGTAAAGATGGTATGTAAATTATAAAAAGATATATTCTAAAGATAGATATTCTTTAAAAATATTATAAAATATATATATAAATATATAAATATACATATATTTTTTTTATCTCTTTCTGTCTTTCTCTCTGTCTTTCTTTCTTTCTTTCTTTCTTAAGTTTTTTTTTTTTTTTTATAATTAAACATATTATTTAAAAGGTGGTACAATTTTTATAAAAATACTCTTTGTGTTTAAATATTAAATAAATAAATAAATCTTGGATATCAAAAATTATATTATTTATATATTACATTATATTGTTTTATATATATTGAATAAAAAAATAAAAAATTTTAAAAAATTTAAAAGAAAAAAATATTTTTAAATGTTGGTTTTGTTAGTAGGGTATTGTTATAATGATATTAATTGAAATATGGTTGGTTGGTTAGTTAGTAGTTACATTTTGTTTTTTAATGAAAATCCAAAATTTATTTAACGAATAAAACATAACAAAAAAAAGAAAAAGAAAAGAAAAGAAAAGTAAAGAAAAGTAAAATATTGATTCCAATGATTATTTTAATACAAATGAATCATTAAAAAAAAAATAAAAAAAAAAAAAGGAGATTATATTTCTTCATTTATTCATTACTAAAATGAATTCATTATCTTTTATTTTATTATTATTATGAATGGAATGCTAAAAATTAATGTAAATGTGTTAGGACTAATGTTAATGTTAACGTTAATGATATTTTTTGGTTTTAATAAATTTATAATTCAATTCTTATCTAATTATTTATAAATATTTACATATATATATATATATAAAATTAAGAATTAAAAAATAGTTTTTCATTCTTTATATTAAGAATTGCTTTTAAACTTTATTTATAATAAATAATAATATTAATATTATTAATTAAAACTTCTTTTTTTTTTTATTTTATTTAATAGGATAACAATTAAAAAATCTTTTTTTTTATTTTCTTTTTTATTTTCTACTTTTAATTGGTTATTATTAAAAATGATATACTTTTTTCTTTTTCCTATAATAAATATTTTATCATTATTAATCAATATTTATTATTGATTAATTAATTAAAAAAAAAAGTTTAATATTAATTAACTAAACTTTATATAACTTTATATAAATACAAGTTTAATATGAAATTATAAATTATCATTAATTATTTGAAAATTCATTCTTTTATCATTCAATTATATATTTATATATGAGTTTGTATGTATATTTTCTTTCTATTTCTATATAATTAATAAATTGAAAACTCATTTTACTTCAATAAAAGTTAAACCATTTTTTTTTTCCATTAAAAATTATTTAAAAATGTTTAACTAGATTTTAAAATTAATATTATAATAAAAATAAGAAAAAATAAGAAATAAAGATAAATCTATTTATAAAACTATCAGTAAAAGAAAAAAGAAATTTTCTTTCAAATTTTGATTATAAATTTAATTAAAAAAATTAAATAAAAAAATAAAAATAAAATTTTTCATTTCATTAACTTTACCAAAAAGTTTTGAAACTTTAAATTTTCATAGAATTAACTAAAGAATTGAAAAAATAAAAATTTAAAGTTTGTAGCAATGGCACAATTCTTTTTTTTTTTTTATTGTTATATTAAAATACTAAAACATTATTTTTTAATGTTTTAATATTTATTTTTTTAAGTTATTATTAATATTAATATACAGTTAACTTTATTTTATTATTATTTTCATTTTTATTATGTATTTTTTATTTTTTATTTCTCATGAAGAATTAAAAAGTTAATATTTATCTTTTATCTTTATCTTAATTTAATTTAATAAACATAATTAAAAGAAATTACTGGAAATAAAAAATTTGCGGGGTTTCCTAGACAGTAAAAATTTAAAAAATAATCAATCGCAAGTACATATAAAAATATAAAAATATAAAAATATAATTTGTAAATTAAAAATATTTTAAAAAATTGGTTTATATTTAATATTATTTATTTATTTAATGGTATATTATGATATTATTTTTTGTATTTTTGTTTTTTATTTATAACTTATATAAATATAATTTTAAATATTATTTTAATTTTTATAATAAAAAAGTTGTTAAGGTTTTATTATTATTATTATTATTATTATTATTATTATAATTATTTATTAAAACAAAATAAAGTTACAATGGTATAATGTATATATTATATAAATAAAATATCATAAAATATATATTTTATTTTATATTATACATATAATAAAATTAAAATAAAGTTAAAAAAAAATATATATATATATATATGTTTTTTTTTTTTTTAATAAATATTATTATAAAAATTGTATATCATTGTCATAATGATATCTAATCTTTCAATAGAAACATAATTTCCTGAATTTTCTGCAATTTTTAATTCACATTGATCCCAATTACAAAAGTTTTCAATTACTTTTTTATAATTTAAATTACATTGATTTTTAATGGTACAATCTTCATCACTTTTAGCACATAAATTTTTATTGACGATATGATCTCCTATAATAATTTTAGTTGGAATACCTTGAATTAATTCTTTTAATGAATCTAATGAAGATAATTTATTATTTATCATTTCATTATAACTTTTTAATTCACTATGTACAACCTATAAAGCAATATTAAAATAAAAAGAAAAAAAAAAATAAAAAATTATAAAATTAAATATTTTATATTAATATATTTATTTTTTTTATAAAAAAAAAAAAAAAAAGGATAAATAAAAATATAAATATAAATATAAAAATAAATATATATAAATATTTAAAATAAAAGAAAAGGTTATATAATAATAATAATAATAATAATAATAATAACATACTTTAAATAAATTAGTATTTCTTATTAATTTTTTTTCCTCAGTTTCCGAAATAATATTTATTGGAAGTCCAAGAGCTTTTTCAATATAATCTTTTGATAAAATATCAGCATTAATAGCTGTACCAAATCCACTCCAATAAATACGATTTTTGATACTATTTAAATTATTTAATAAATAATTATTTTTTTGGAAATCAGGTGTTGCAAAAAATGGTTCTATTAATATCATTCCTACTACTTTACTTTTATTATGAATGGCAAAAGATGTTGATATTAAACTATTTTTTATTATATATTAAAAAAAATATAAAAAAAATTAAGTAAAAAAAATATATATATATATATAAAATAATTTAATTTTATTTTATTTTATTTTATTTTATTATTTATTTTATTTTATTTTATTTTGTTTATCTTTTACCTTCCATAGGAATGACTAACCAGTAAAAATGGTCCATCTAAATTTGATTGCTTTAATAATTCTGTTAATTCTTTTTCTTCTTGATCTTGACTTTTTGGAAAAGTTCCTATACCTGATAATCCATATCTTTTTTTTAAATAATTAAATATATATATTTGTTTTAATAAAAAAAAGATATATTTAATAATATGATAATATTATAATAATATATTATTATATTATTATTAAAAGTTTCTTTTTTTTTTTTTTTTCTTTTTAAAAAAATTTTTTTTATTTTATAAATATAAATAATTAAAAATATCTATATATCTATATCTATATATATTTCTTTTTTTTTACCCTGCTCTATCATATATACATGCTTTAGTAATTTGAGAAGTTCTTTGAAAAGTTTCATACCATAATAAATAAGAAGATATAATAATTCCTGATTCAAATAATACCTGATTATATTTATTTACATAATATATATATTTTTTATTAATTAATATTCTATTAAAATAAAATAGAAAAAAATATATATATTATAATAGAATATATCTTTTATAAATTTTATTTTATATTATATAATTATATATATATGTATATATTATATTTACAGTTATTGGGCCTTGTCCTGAACATTCAATATGAAGAGAAAAAGATTTATTTAAATTATTATTATTATTACTGTCAATAGTATTAATACTAGTCATTTGACCTTTCATAGTTCTATTAAAGTAATGATGATCATGATCATAGGTAATAATTCTATGAGTGATTAAAATTAATATAATAAGATAAAATAATTGATAAAGGAAAAGGAAAAGTCTACGAAAGAAATTAATTTTTTTCCCTTTTTTATGGGTTATTTCATCAGAAGTTTTAGAAATGGTAGAAAAATGTTTATTATTTTCTTGTTTATTTAATAAATTATTTTGAAGTGGAAATGTTGATGAATTAGGTAAACTAGGTAAATTAGTTAAATTTAATTTTGATGAGGATAATGCTTGAGAATGACGACTATTATTATTATTATTGTTGTTGTTGTTATTGTTGTTATTGTTGTTATTGCTGTTATTGCTAGATGATTCATTTAATGATGGTGTATTTGAACGTAAAAGTAATAAAGAAGTTGAAGATTGTTGAAGGGGTAATGAAAGATTTGATTTATCAATGGATTCATGGGTTGAAGAAGTTTCTAAAGAATGATTTTCTTCATTTGAAATAATATTATTATTGGTAAGATGATAACTTATTTCGGAATTTTGAGTCTGATTATTTATAATTTGATCATTATACGAAAGAGTATCAATAGTACTATAATATTTAGTATTTCTATTATTATTATTAGTAGTACTATTATTATTATTCATATCATAATTTTCACTATTAATATTTGAATTTCTAATATAATTTACATTATCCATCATTGGTATTGTAGGAGTAGATGATACTTGAATATTTGATATTTCTGAAACATTTGCAATCGTATTATCTGAATAAGAATTATTATGTGTTTGATGAATATTATTATTAATACAACTATTTGTAGTAATGTTATTATTACAACTATTCATAGTATTATTATTATTATTATTATTATTATTATTATTATTATTTTCACTTTCAATAAATCCAGAATTAATATTAGTATTAGTATTAGTATTATTATTACCATTTGTATTATTTGTTATATAACTATTTTCTTCATGACTATAATTATAACTTTTTATAGTTTTTGTTTGATTTGAAGAAATTTCATCTTGATGATCTTGAATTTTAATTTCTAATGGATTAAAAGTACTTTGATTAATAGAAAGACGATATTCTGTTTCACCACCACCACCACCATTATTATTGTAACCATTACCTTGAAGATTAATAATATATTGACTTACTCTATTACCAATATATTTAGTATAACGATTAATTTTTTTAGAAACTTTATTGTTGGAAGAACATATTAAATCATAAATAATATAGATACATTGTAAGATTCCTACAATAAAATAAATAAAATGAAGGAATGAAAAATTAAACATGATATTAGATATTATAGATATAAATAAAAAGGAAAATTCCACTAAATGAAGTAAAATTAATATAATGAAAATATATTTATTATAATATTTTTCATTTATTTTTTGATGTAAGATGATATTAATACTTTGAAAAAAAAGTATTAATGAATAAAAAATGTCAAAAGAATAAAATGGTTTATCATGATTAAAAGATAAATAGGATTGAACACATAATAAAATGAAATAAATTCCTGTTAAAAGAATTAATATTATAAATGAAAGATTTTTAGGTTTTGTTTTCAATTTATCTAATAGATTCATTTCTCCTTCTTTTTATTATTATTATTATTATTATTATTATTATTTTATACTTAAATCTTTATTATTATATTAAAATTATTTATTGAATACTTTATTATTATATTAATATTATTTATTGAATACTTTAAAATTGAAAAAAAAAAAAATTTAAAATAGAAAAAAAAAAAAAATGGAAAGAAAAAAAAATAAACTAATTAATTATAATTTTCTATAATCTTATATATTTCTTTATTTAATCTTAATTCAATAGATTATTCATAAAAAAAAATTAATCAAATTTTTATTGATTTATTGATCAACAATCATCTATTAAGAAAAAAAATAAGGTATTATTTGAAAGTTTTATTTTTTTTTTTATTTTATTTTATTTTATTTTTTTTAATATTTTCAATTATAATTAATAATTAATAATATAAAAATATTTTTTTTTTCTTTTGGTAACAAATAATTTCTTTTTTCATTACCTTAATTATTATTCATAACCCAAAAATTAACAAAGAAAAATTTTTTAAAAATTATTTTAACCAATAAAAAAATCTAATTAATAAAAATCCATAAATAAATGAATAAATAAATTAATAAATAAGTAAATAAATAATAATATTAAATGAATAAATAAATAAATAATTATTAATTATTAATTATTAATTATTATTATTCATTATTCATGATTCATTATTGGATTAAAGGATTAATAGAATAAAAAGGTTTCTTTGTTAAATTTTAAACATATATAAAATATGTTATTTACATTTGTTTTAACACAAAAAAAATGATACTAATAAAAAAAAAAAAAAAAAAGTTTAACTGATTTTTTATTTTTTTTTTTTTGTATAGCACACAATTAAAATATTTACATTAAAAAAAAATGATACTAATAAAAAAATAAAAAACCAGTTAAACATTATTAAGATAATAATGAATATTAATACTTGGAGGGTATATATATAGTAGTATAAGTAGTAATACATAAAAAAAAAAACAATAAATCCATACAAGCCCTTTAATTCTACATATATTTAATAAAAAAAAATAAATATAAAAACAATTCTACATAGAGAGAAGAGTTTTTTTTTTTTTTTTTTGGTTTTGACTTTTTCATCTTTTTTTTTATTTTTATTTTTATATATTTCTTTTTATTTATTTCTTTTTTTCTTTCTTTAATGATGTGATTTGAAAAAAAAATTATAAAAAATTCTCTTTTAGTTTTTTTTTTTTTTTTTTTAAAATTATTATTATTTTTTATTTTACCAAAAAGAATCCCTTATAACAAAAAAAAAATTGTTTTTTTTTTTTTTTTTTTTTTTTCATTTTTTTTTTTTTCTATTCTATATTATTTCTCTTATTTTCTTTTTTATCTTCTTATAATTAAATCATTACTTCTTTATTTCTTTTTTATCTTTTTTTTTTATTATTATTTATTTTATTATTTATTTTATTTATTATTTATTATTTATTTATTTATTAATTTAGGATTAAAATATCTAAAAAAAAAAAAAAATTAATTAAAAAAAAATATGGATTTTTTTTATGACTATTGATTATTAATTTTTAATTACAAAAAGATTTTGTTTAATTTATTATATTATATAAAATAAATCTTTTTCATTTTATAAATTCATAAAATGTTAAAAAAATGTTTTTAATAAATAATTTGTTTTTATATTTATTCTATGAATTATAAAATAAATAAAAAAATGTTTTTAATAAATAATTTGTTTTTATATTTATTCTATGAATTATAAAATAAATAAAAAAATGTTTTTAATAAATAATTTGTTTTTATATTTATTCTATGAATTATAAAATAAATAAGATTTATTTAATAAAAATTCTATTTTATTATTTTTTATTTATTTTATTATTCTATTATTCTTTCTTTTTTTTTTTTTTCTAATTTTCTTTTATTTATAATGGTTTTAATTATATTTCTAATTATTTAGAATTATAATAAAACACTTTATTCTTTTTTTTTTGTTCTCGTTTTTATTCTTTATGGTTTAATTATATTTCTAATTTATTCAGAATTATAATTAAACATTATATATTATTATATTTCTTTTATTATTATTATTATTATTATTATAATAATTTAATTATTTAATTATTTCAAATAATTTTTAAATAAATTTAATTACTTTTTATATATTATTATTATTATTTTCTTTTTTTTTTTAATTCTTCTTCTTTTTTATAGTAACTACCTTTTTAACAGTAATTACTTTTACAATTGTCTTTTTATTCTTATTAACAGTAGTGGTTGTTACTTTTTTATTGGTAGTAGTAGTAGTAACCTTTGGTTTTTGAGTAGTTACAACAACTTTACTAGTAGTTGGTTTTGGTTTTGGTGGTTGAGTAGCAACAACAACTTTACTAGTAGTTGGTTTTGGTTTTGGTGGTTGAGTAGCAACAACAACTTTAGTAGTAGTTGGTTTTGGTTTTGGTTTTTGAGTAGTAGTAACAATCTTAGTAATAGTTGGTTTTGGTTTTACAGTAGTAGTTGTAGTAGTAGCAGTAATAGTAACTGGTTTTTCAATAGCTGGTTGTTGAATATTTGGTTGATCTACAATTGGTTCTTCAACAGCAGTTTCATTTTCACCAATAACACTACTAACATATTTAGAACAATTACCACCTCTAACTTTAACCCATTGTTTAAGACCATAATGAGCATCATTATAATTAAGTTTTGCATTATAATCCACTCTCTTATAGTTAATATTATCTTCAAAGTTCTTAAGAGTAAAATGATTAACATGACCTGGAATATTACTATCAAGTTGATCAATTAAATTAAAGTTCCATTCAATATCATCTCTAATTAAATCAGAAACACCATCAATGAAACCAGAAATAGCCTTAACATTGAAAACAGTTTTAAGAATCTTATCCATAAGAAGATTATATCTCTTCTTAATAAGATCATGCTTTAAGATATTATTAACAAAATATTTATCTGGAAGAGTTTTATCAGCCCAGGAAATACAATCGGTTAAATAATCACTTTTATAAAATGGTGATTCATTAGAACCATAGAAAGTACCATCAAAATCGTATGGAATAATTTGATACTTATTCTTTTCTGGATTATAGTAAACAGCATAATTACCAAGTTGAGCCCAGAAATTATCATAAGCAAGAGTAAGAGATTCGATAACCATTTGTCTTAAAAGGGATTCTAAATCAAAGAATTTTTTAAGAGCATCAACAGCAGCTTGAGATTGATCATTACCATAAGTTTTAACCCAATTTTCAAACATTTTAGTAAATTGAGCTAATCTATAGAATTTATCTTTAGCTACAGTATCATCCTTATCAACTTCATCAGCTTCATAGGAACCACTATATTCATATTTATCTGGATTTTCACCAAGATATCTAAGAGAAGCATATGGACCATTTGGAACAGAAGAATACATTTTGTAATTATAACCAACACGAGCTTCATCATCACCATGAATATTAGCAGCAATCCATTTTCCACCAATAGTATCTACAATACTATATAAACCCCAAACATCTTCATTAATCATAACTCTAACGTAAGTACCACTGTAAGATGGAACACCAACAGATCTAAATAATTCAGCAGATAATTTATCACGTAAAAGAGTTGGATCAGAAGCAAGAGCTCTAACCTTAAGAGTTTTTCTACCGAAAAGTTTCTTATCAAGTTTAAACTTGAAGGATAATTTCTTGAATAAACGACTGTTGAAACCAACTAATTGAACAGTACTATCTCTAACGAAAACTTCATTAGGAGTAATAAGATTTAAAGTACAATTAGCAGCTTGTTCATTCTTAACAGTAGTTCCTGGTAAAAATGGATTATGTTTGATATCAGTGTATGGAGCTTCATCACATTTAGCATAAAGAGTGTAAATTTGATTATTTGGATAATCAACAAATTCTTCTGTACCATCACTATAAAGTGGTTTAAAAGCCTTTGGAAGAGATGGAACTTTAACATTTTTTGGTTTTCTTTTTTTATATATAAAAGATATAAAAAAATTTTATTAATAAAATATAATATTTTTTTTATAAATATTTTTTGTTAAATTATTTTCTTTATTCTTCATTTTTTTTTAATTTTACAATTAATATTATTTATAATTACCTGTTATAAACTTCATTAGTAGAAGAAACACTATTTTGATAAGTTCTTTCAAAACTTTCTTCTTGGACTACTTTACCACTTTTATCTATAAGAACATATTTATAAGTCTTACTAGCACCACTTTCAATTTTAGTAGTATATACTTTATATATGATAATAATAAAAAAAAGAAAACCATTTAATAAAAAATATGATTTATTATATATATATAATCATTTTTAGTATTAATTATTTAAACATAAATATATTTATATTCTTTATATAATATTTACATGGATAAATTTCAGAAGTCATTTTAGTAACTTTGTTTTCATATTTAATACCCATATCAAAAGCAGTTCCAGCAATGGAAACTACATTAAATTGCCAAGTAGCAGCTATTTAATATTAAAAAAAAAGTTATATATAATATATCTTAATTAAGTTTCCTTTGATAGTTTGTGATAATTTTTTTATTTTTATTTTTTATTAATATTTAATTATAAAATAGTTTTTTTTTTTTGATATTTACCATTAGCTAAAGCAACTAAAGAAGATAAGGCAAGACTAAAAGTTTGTAATTTCATTTTTATTCTTTTTTATTTTAGTTTTATTATTATTATTATTTTATTTTATATTATTTTTATATTTTATTTTATATTTTATATTTTATATTTTATATTTTATTTTATATATTTATAGTCTATATATATTCACAATTGTTTTTTTTTTAATAAATAAATTAATTTTATTTTTATTATTCTATTTTATTTTTTAAATAATAATTTAAAAAAAATCCCTTTTAAAATTTATTATTAAGGAATTTACTCTATTAAATTAATATATACAAGTAATTAAATTATACAACAAAAAAAAAATAAAAAAAGAGTTGATTTTAAAATGCTAGATCTCTTTTTTTTATTTTTTTTTTTTTTAAAAAAAATATTAAAAGCTTTTTTGTTTTTATTTAATAAATAATATTTTTAAATTTTTATAATTTTTAATTCTTGAAGAAGAAAAGAAAAAAAAAAAAACTTTTAAAGCGAGACTTTTAATTATTTATATAAAAAATTTTTTTTCTAATAATTAATGAAAAAAAAACAAAATGTATATTCAAACACAAAATAAAAAAATTAAAAAAAAAAAATAAAAAAACAAAAAAACAAAAAAAAATTAGAGAAATTTTATTATGGATAATTGAATTATAATATATTACAAAATATATAGTAATATATTATATTTTAATTAATATACATATATTAAAATTTAATAGAATGTGACATTGAATATATATAATATATATTAAAGATGAAAAATTCCATTCAATAATAAAAAAATAATAATAATAATAATAATAATGGATAATAATATCATCATATATTAAATTAAAATAATAATATAATAATATTTAATAATATTTAATATTATATAATAATAGATTAAAATCATTATTCATAATTATTTATACAATTCTAATATATTATATTATTCTATAATATATTATACAAGTTTATATATAATATATTTAATTTAATTAATATTAAAAAATAATTAAGCAAAAAAAAAAAAATATGAAATAATTATTAAAAAAAAGAAAAAAAAATTATTTATTTATTTATTTATTTATTTATTTATTTATTTATTTATTTATATATTTTATATATATATTATATATATATTATATAATAAATAAATAAATAAATAATAAATAAAAAAAAACGGCAATTTTTTAAATGTTACAATATTTTTACTAATTAATATTAAGTTCATATAAATTTTAATTAAAAAAAAAAAAAAAAAAAAAGAAAATATGAAAATATGAAAAATAATGAAAATATTAAATAATAAAATAATAATAATTAAAGTTACATAATAAATAATAATTAAATTAATTTAAAAATGATGATTTAAATAGAAATTTTAATTTATTATTAATTTAAAATGTTTATTAAAAAGAAAAAGATTTTTAATTATATTATTTATTCTTTTTTCTATTAAAATGATTTTATTAGTAATATAGATAAATTATATATAAATTAAATTAAAATATAGAATATTAATTTAAAACTTAATATAATACAATATATATCTACAAAACTAAATTTTGTATATAAATAATTAAATAAATAATTAAATAAATGAATTATTAAATAAATGAATAATTAAATAAATGAATAATTATATTATACAATAATACAATAATTAAATATAATAATAATAATAGTATTACAATAATAATAATAATTATTTTTTGATAAATATAATAATGATAATATTGTTTAACATTAAAAAACGTCTCTTTTATTTAATAATAAATAAGAGACGTTTTTAATATTAAAAAGAAACAACATTTATAATAAAAAAAAACTAGGTTTTAAAGAAACAAAAAATCTAAAAAAAAAACTTTTTTTACTACTAGTTTCAGTTTTATAAAACGATAATTTTGGAAAAAAATTTTATAATAAAATTGAAATGAAATGGATAAAAAATAAAAGTTTATTTTTATATTATTATTTGATTATGTAAAATCCATTTATTTATTTATCTTTTTTTTTTTTTACTCCTTTGAATCAAAATATCAAATAATTAAAAAGATAAGTTGAAATTATTGTATCACATTTATCAAATAATAAAATTATTTGTTCATTTTCTTTTTAATCATTAATACGAATAGTTTTATTTTTATTTTATTAATAGTTTTATTTATTATTAGTTTTACTTTATTATTTTACTATTAATTTTATTACTAGTTTTTATTTTACTTTATTATTTCTATTTTATAAATAATAAATAATAAACTTTTTTTTTTATTTTTTAATCATGATCTTAAATATAAAATTTTTTTATATAATTCATTTTAATAATTATTTTTGTACTACATTAGGAATATTTTTTTTTTCTATCAATCAATTTATTAATTTATTAAATAATTTAATTCATTATATTTTAATTTATATTTAATAATTTATTCAATAATATTTATTAATTAAATTTTATAAATTATAATAATTCAAATATTTCTAATTCCTACTAATGATTGATGGAAATTTTTATTATTATTATTATTATTTCATATTATTATTGAATATTAAATAATATATTTACTAATTATTAATGATTATATTTAATTATATATAATTATATATAAATTCTATTTATTAATTAATGAATTAATTGATTAATGAATAAATAAATAAAAAAAAAATTTTTTTATAATGTTGTACAAAAATTTATAATTTATAAAATATGAAAAAATAAAAAAAAAAAAACAATTTTGTCCTACCATTAAATATTAAATGATATTAAATGAGAAAATTATTATTGTATTCATTTTATTCTTATTAAATATTTATTTTACTTTATTTATTTATTATATAGTATATAGTATATATATAATAAACGGTATATTTATATATAATATTATTTATATAATTTTATATAATTTTATATCATATTATAAATTATTATTATTAATTATTATTAGTATTATTATATAATTATTATTATTATTATTATATAATTATATATCATATTATAAATTATTATTTTATTAAAATTATAAAAAAAAAATAATATTTATTATTATGATATATATATAAGAACTTAAAATTATTTCAAAGCACGTTTATTTAAATTGTATGAACATTATATCATATTTTGTGTTACACTTGATTCGTGAAATAATTTATAAGTTTATACATTTGACAGTCTTTTTTTTTCCCTACTAAATCTTAGATAAATAATATATTTAAAAAAAATAAAAAGAAAAAAAAAAAGATATAAAAAAAATAGGTTTAAAAACAAAGTAATATTTTTTTTTATTATTTTTTTAATTTTTTTTTTATTTAATTTTTTTTTTTTTTATAAATAATTTATTTCAAAAAATAAAAAAAAAAAAACATTAATTATATTAAAAAAAATTATATAAATAAATATCAAATTTATTATAATTCATTATAATTTATTTTTATGTTATTTAAATTGTTTCATTTCATCTCATTTTATTTTATTTTATTTTATTTAAAATGATAAATCTTTCTTTTATTATTTCTTCTTTTTTTCACTTTTTAATCACTTTTTACTTTAGTAATGGTAACAACTTTCTTTAATGTAATTTTTTTAGTAATTACTACTTTAGTATTATTAGTAGTAGTAGTAAGTGTTGTAGTTGTTGTGGTAGTAGTAGTGGTAGTCTGTTTTCTATTATTTACTTTTCTATTATTTGGTCTTCTAGTGACTGTTAATTTATTACTTTCTTTAGTAGTAGTAGTAGTAGAAGTTGGTCTTCTAATATATATAGTAGTAGTAGAGGTAGTTATAGTTGGTTTTTTAGATTGAATAGCGGTTTTCTTTGTAGCAATAACAGTAGTAGTAGTGGTTGTTTTCTTTGGAGCAACCGTAGTAGTTGTAGTAGTTTTCTTTGGAGCAACAGTTGTAGTTGTAGTAGTTTTCTTTGGAGCAACAGTTGTTGTAGTAGTTGTTTTCTTTGGGGCAACAGTTGTTGTTGTAGTTGTTGTTTTCTTTTGAGCAACAGTTGTAGTAGTAGTAGGTTCTGGAATTGGATCAGAATTACGTTCAGAAGCATTACCTAAAATACTATTAACATAATCTGTACAATAACCTCCTCTAACTTTAATCCATTGTTTAATACCATAATGAGCATCATTATAATTAATTTTTGAATTATATTCTACAATTTTATAATTAATATTATCTTTAAAGTTTTGAAGAGTAAAATGATTAATATGACCTGGAATTTCTTCATCAAGATCATCAATGGAATTGAAATTCCATTCTACATCATCATAAATTAATTCTGAAATACTATCAATAAATGGGGAAAGACTATCCACATTAAAAACGGTATCAACAACTCTTGCCATAATTTCTTGATATCTTTTCTTAATAAGTTCATGACTCATAAGATGATTAACAAAATATTTATCGGAAGGAGTATTATTGGCCCAGGTAATACAATCGGTTAAATAATCACTTTTATAATAAGGTGATCCATTAGAACCATAGAAAGTACCATCAAAATCATAAGGAATAATTTGATATTTATTCTTTTCTGGATTATAATAAACAGCAAAATTACCACTTTGAGCCCAGAAATTATCAAATGCAACCGTAAGACTTTCAATAACCATTTGTCTTAAAAGAGATTCTAAATCAAAGAATTTTTCTAAAGCTTCAACAGCTGCCTTAGTTTGATTACCAGAATATTTATTAGCCCAATCTTCAAACAATTTAGTAAATTGTATTAAACGATAAAAATCATTAGTTGATTCGGTATCTTCTTTATCAGTTTCATCTACTTCATAAGAACCACTTGTTTCATATTTTACTGGATCATTTCCTAAATATCTAAGAGAAGCAAATGGTCCATTAGGTACGGAGGAAAACATTTTATAATTGAAACCAGTATGAGCATCTTTATTACCATGAATAGCAGAAGATATCCATTTTCCACCAATAGTATCTACAATACTATATAAACCCCAAACATCTTCATTAATCATGACTCTAACATAAGTACCACTATAAGAAGGAACACCAACAGATCTAAATAATTCAGCAGCTAATTTATCACGTAAAAGAGTTGGATCAGAAGCAAGTCCTCTTATTTTAAGAGTTTTTCTACCAAAAAGTTTTTTATCAATTTTAAATTTCCATGATAATTTTTTATAGGAACGACTATTATAACCTACTAATTGAAGGGTACCTTCTCTTTGATAAGATTCTGTTGGTGTAACTAAACTAATAGTACAATTGGATGAATTTAAATTTTTATGAGAACCAGAAAGGAATGGATTATGTTTTAAATCCGTATACGTTTCATCATCACATTTAGCATAAAGAGTATAAATTTCATTTTTTGGATAAATTGGAAAATCAGAAGTTTCAGCACTATAAAGTGGTTCATAAGCTCTTGGTATAGATGTAACTTGAATATTTTTGTTTTTTCTTTTATTATCAAAAAAAAATAATATTATAAAAAAAAATAAAAAAGTTTAAAAATTATTATTCAAAAACAATAAATAAATAAATATTGAAAAGAAAAAAATATATATATGTATTTATATTCATAATATAATTATTTACCTATCATAAACTTCATTAATATTAGAAATGGAATCTGAATAAGTTCTTTCAAAACTTTCTTCTTCAACTACTCCACCTTTTTTATCTAATAAAACATACTTATAAGTTTTACTAGTACCAGATTCAATAGTAGTTGTATATACTATAATATATATATAAATTTTATTTTAATTAATATAAATTTAAAAAATATTAGTTTTGTATTCTTAATTTATTTTTAATATATCTATAGATGATAATATATTTTTAATATATTATTTATATATTATAATATATTATAATAATATAATCTAATATAGGTAATAATTAAAATAAAATTTACATGGAAAGTTTTCAGTTGTCATTTTCGTAACTTTGTTGTTATACTTAATACCAATGTCATAATCGGTTCCCATAATGTTAACGACATTAAATTTCCAACTAGCAGCTATTTTAATTAATATTTTAAAAAAGAAAAAAAAAAATTAAAATTTTAATATTTTATTTAATTTAAAATAAAGAAACTTTTTTTTTTTAATTAAATTATTATATATTATATTATTATTTTTTTTTTTAAAAGAAATACCATTGACAACTGCTACTATAGAAGATAAAGCTAAATTTAAATATTGAATTTTCATTTTGTTTTATTTTTTTTTATTTTTTTTTTAATTCTTTTAATTTTTTTATTATTATTATTATTGTTTGTTGTTATTGTTATTATTCTTTATTATTTATTGTTTAATGATATATTATCTGACTATATATTAAATAAATAAAATTATTAATATTCAATATATAAATTATATATACATTTTATTTTTATTTTTTATTTTTACTTTATATATATAAGCTTTTATCTATATATATATATTATACAAATTGATTATTATTTATATATATACAATATCTTCAGTGTATTTATATGAAGATATTAAGAATTTTTTAGTTTTGGGATATAATCCTTGTTAAAATTTTTTTATTAAAAGGATCTTTTATATATATATAATATATACAAATTAAATATTTTTTTTCAATTTTTTTTTGAAGATTAATTATAATACAATTTTATTTTTTTTTATAAAAAAAAAAAAAAAAAAAAAGAAAAAAGAAAAGGAAATTTAAAATGCCTTATATATCATTAAATGTATTAATAATTAAAACTATAATTTTTATAATTTTCTTTAATATCATTTTAATAGTAATTTTTCTTTAATAGTAATTTGATATAGAAAAAAATTATATATAGGATTAAAAAAAATTTCTTTAATTTTATTATCAAATAAAATTCTTTATTTAATAAAATTATTTCAATATTAATTATAATAATATTTTTTTTTTAAGATTTCAACAATTATTGCTTGGTTTTTTTGATATAAAAAACTACCTTTCAAAAGATTCGATTGCATAAAGTATTATATATTGTAAATAACAAATAAATCAACAATGTAAACACCTATTGTAAATTTAAATTATAATTTATTTTAATATTATTGTTTATTAAAATATTCTTATAGATTAAAAATAGTTAAAAATTAATGGGTATAGAGATTAATTAGTAATAAATAAAAAAAAATAAATAAAGAAAAATATTTATAATAATTATAATTACAATTATAATTATAATTATAATTATAATTAATAATAATAAATTATAATAAACAAAAAAAAAACAATAAAAATATTTATTTATTTATTTATTATTCATTTATTTATTTATTATTACTACTATTATTATTATATATATTATTTATTTGTTATTTATTTATTCATTTATTTATTCATTTATTTATTAATTAATTATTATAATTAATATTATTATAATTTTATTTAATTACTTATTTATTTATTCCTTTATTATTGTAAACTTAAAAATTTAAATTATAAATTATATTATTAATATATTAAAATATAATTAATATATAAAATTAAATTAAATCTAATATAAGAACAAATAAATCATCTATTCAACTTGATTTAATTTAATATATAAATAAGAAAATTTAAAAGTTAAAAGTAAAAAAATTATTTGATATTTACTATAAATTAATGATTGATTTATTGAAATTACTTTTAAATTCCATTAATAAAAAAAATTTCTTAATAAAATATTATTTATTATTCATATTTAATTATAAAAATAAATTATAAATATCATAAATTATAATTAAATAATAAAATTTTATCTTTAACAATAAAAAGTTTTATTCGATGTATAAAAAACGTTCGTTTTTTTTTATTCATTAATAATTTGAATTTGATGACGTATTTTTATTTTATTTTATTTTATTTTATATTATTTTATTTTATATTATTTGTAGTAGATACGGCAATTAATGATAAGAATTTTATTATTATTATTATTAATATTTATTAATATTTATATTGAATTTTTACTAATTAAAAAAAATATATATAAATACAAATATAAATAATATATGTAATAATATAAGAATATTAAATAATTATAATATAATATAATAAAGAGAATAATAATAATACAATAAATACAATAATATTTATAATTATAATTATAATAATAATTATAATAATTAATATATTCCATATATATAAAGAATATTAATATTCCATTATATATAAATAATTAATAATAATATTAATATTATCTTAAATGGAAAAAATTAATAAATAAATAAATAAATTAATAAATAAATAATAAAAAATGTAATTATTATTTAATAATGTAAACATTAACGTAAACATTTAAATAGTTTTTTTTTTTTCTATTATTATTATTATTATTATTACTATATTTGTTTTTTATTGTTTTAATTGATCATATATTAAAATAATTAAATGAGTCAATACTATGATTTATATTAAAATATATAATTTCAATAGTATAAATAAATTGAATCATTTTTTTTTTATTACAATAATTATAATAAAAATGTAACAAAAAATTGCTATATTTACTATTTCTAACTTATTATTATTTTATTTATTATTATTAAATGTCTATATTTTTATTATTTCATTATTTCACTCTTGTAAGAAATAAGAAGAAATAAAAAGATTATATACATGTTTTTTTTTTTTAACTTTTTGTTTTTAATCGCACTTCTCACATCATAAAATTTTATTATACTTAAGTAACTAAAAGAAAGAAAAAAATAAAAAAAAAACTATTAAAAAGATTATTTATTTATTTATTTATTTATTTATTTATTTATTTATTTATTTATTTATTTATTTATTTATTTATTTATTTATTTATCTATCTATTTATTTATTTATTTATTTATTTATTTATTTATTTATTTATTTATTTATTTATTTATTTATTTATTTATTTATTTATTTATTTATTTATTTATTTATTTATTTATTTATTTATTTATTTATTTATTTATTTATTTATTTATTTATTTATTTATTTATTTATTTATTTTTTGTTAATTAAAAAACAAAAAAATGTTTCTATTACTATGAATATTTTAATTGATTATTGGTTATAGAGTAACAATTAACTATATTGCCACTTTAAATTAAACAATAAATGAATGGATGATAAAAATACATGAATATTATTGGTTATTAATAGATGAGAATATAAAATTGGAGAAAATTTTTATAGTGTTTATTATTAGTAAAAAAAAATTAAATTAAATTAAAAAAGTTGATTATACTCAAATTATATTATAATATAATATATTATATTTAAATTTAATTTAATTTGATTTAATTTAATGAATAAAAATAGATTTATGAGAAATAGAAAGAATATGAAGTATATTTAAATATAAATAAAGAAAAAAAAGTTTAATTAATTAACCAATGAACATAATGGAAAATTGCCATTTTTTTTATTATAAAATAGAGTTATAAAATTGCCATTTTTTTTAAGTTGAGAATAAAATAAATAAATAAATAAATATAAAAAAAACGGCATAAATTGAAAATATATAAATAATAATAAATTTTTATTAATTTATTAATTTAAGGTTATTTTCCATTAAGTCTTCTTAACTTTATACAACTAAAAAAAAATGAGATTATTTAAGAAACAACAGACAACGGTGAATTGTTATTTAATATATATAAAATGGAGAATTGTTATATACAATTATAATTATAATTATAATTATTCTCTTTTTTTTATATATAATTTTGTAATTTTTACTTTTTATTATAATCTTTCTCATGTAAAAAAAATTAAAAGTGCAATAATGGATTAAGGAATGTTAGTATAATTATGCACTTTAATTCTAAAAGGAAAAAAATAGCATTATATATTAATTCAATAATTCCATATAATATTGAATATTATTCATTGTTATTTATTGTTATTTAATGTTATTTAATTTATTATTAAATATTATGTAGAAAATAAAAAATAAATATAAGAAAAAAAAATCTTTGTTTAAAATGAGTTTTAATGAAAAAATTGTAATGTTACACAAAAAATAAAAAATATCAGTATTAATTTTTTTAATTTTTATTTAATATTAATGAATAATAATAAAATAATTATAATAATAATATTATTTATTAATTATTATTAATTATTATTTATTAATTATTAATTATTATTTTTTAGTTATTATAATAAAATATAAGAAAAAATTTTTGTTATTCTTTTTTTATTTTTTATTAAAATAAATAATCTAATACATAAACTTATATATTGTATACGTAATACATTATTATATTTAAATTTTATTATTTCTTTTTTAATAGATTTATTTGTATATTACTAAATGAAAAATGAGTATTTTTCATTTAGTAATAATATATAACTAAAGTGGAATTAAAGAAATTAAAAATAGTATAATGTAATTCTTATTTAATAATATTAATATTAATATTAATATTATTGTAGGTACTCTCACTATTGTTATTATAATTATTTTATGTATTAATACTTTTTTTTACTATTTTATGTATTAATGCTTTATTTTTTTCTTTCACATAATAATAATTATTTAATTATAATAATTTTATTTTTTTTCAAATACAGAAATCAAAAGAATAAAGAAAAAGACAAAAAAAAAATAAAAAATAATTTTTAAATTTTTTATTTTAATAATTTAATTTAATTTAATTTAATTAAATAATTTTAAATTTAATATACACAAAATGAATATTTATATTAAAATTCATGTTAATCATTTTTTTTAAAAAAAAAAAAAAAAAGATTAACAAAATATTTTTTACATTTTTACATTACATTACATTAATACATTAATACATTATTATACAATACAATGTATATTAACAAAACGTAAAAAGATTTAAAAAAGTTAATCTAATAATTAGAGAAGCTTGGTTATTCATTATGAATATGTTAAAGATAATTAATATAAACTTTAATAATAAAAAACTAATTTATAATGACATAAAAAAAATATATTTGACAAAATACATTTGCAAACAAATAACAATCCTTTTTCAATTCTGTATAATATTTTTCTTTCCTAATTATTGAAATAACTTTATTGATTTTTTTTTTTTATTTCCACTTTTTATTTAAAATTAAATATAATTTTTATTTCATTCTACTTTTTTAATTTTATTATTTTTTCTTTTATTTATTGATTGTATATCATTTATTATAATTAAAAATGAAAATAATATCATTTGAATTAGATAAAATGGACTAGATAATCAATTTTTTTTTTTTTTGTAATTATTTAATTATATATCATAAAAATTTCCTTTAAATTGTCCTTAGTAATATATTTTAAAATATCAACTAGAATAATAGAATAATACCTGATTAATAATTACAATGAATTTTTAGTAATAGATAAATAGATAATTATCTAAAAATAAATAAATAAATAAATAAATAAATAGATAAATAAGTAAATAAACATAGATTCAAATCGTATGATTATTATTTAATGAGAGATGTTATTTATCTTCTTTAATTTTTTAAATAATGTTTAGAATGTAGAAAAATATAATAGATTTTTTTTGGAATATTAATTTCAATAAGGAGATGACAGGTTAGGTGAAGATAAAAGCTTTTTTTTTTAAGAAAAAAAAAATTTCTTTAACGAGATAGTTTGTCGGTCCAGTTTTTATCCTGGTTGTTAAGGCGTTGTCTTAGCATACATAAGGTCTCTGGTTCGACCCCGCAACCCTGATGTTTCCTCAACGTGGGTTTTTCATTAGTACTTGTTCGCTTGCCAGGTGTTAGTATGTTCTTCCTTAATTATACCACATTTCTTAATTTAATAATTTATTGTACTGCCTGACGCTTATAGTCTTTAATATTGTTTCTTTGAGAAATACCAACCTTTAACCAATCTGTATTGTAGAATAACCAAGTGGATTAGAATCACGTGACTTCTGGGCTGGGCTTCACCAGCCTCGTTAGAGGTATGTCGGGCGCCAATAACAATATGTGGCTCGCGGATATAAATTCAGCAATTATTGTACAAGATTGGGAGAGCCGAAGCTGACTTCAGTATGGCAGTCCATGAGGGACACATTAACACCTAATTATTAGGGAGTGGGCTTACTGCTTCACATTAGGGAAGATCAAAGAAGCATACCCCGGATATAGAAAAAAAAAAAAAAAAAAAAAAAAGAGATAGTTTAAATCATATTTGGTATTAAACTTCTTGCCCAACTTCAACTATTTACTTTATTACATTTTCAAAGTAATAAACAGTAAAAATAAATATATATTTAAATATTTAAAATGAATAAAATAAAATAAAAATAAAAAATTTATTTTAAAATAATAATAAATAAATAAATAAATAAATAATAGCTTGATTATTATTATTATTATTGTTTTTATTATTTCAAAAAAGTTAATTTAATACAAAATAAGTAACTTGTTATGTAAAATAAAAATTGATTTTTATTATTTTATATAAAAAAAAGGATGAATAAATAAATTAAATAATTAAAATAAATTAAGATAAATAAAAACAAATTATATTATAATAAATTAAAATGAATTAACAAATATTAAAATCACTTTAAAACAAATCTGATAAATAAAAATTAATAAAATATTCAAGTTTATTATATAAATTATTCATTGACACTTATATTGAATTATCCATTTCATTTAACAAATTATAATTCATTGTTTTATACTAAATATAAAATGAATTAACAAATATTAAAATAACTTTAAAATAAATCTGATAAATAAAAATTAATGAGATGTTCAAGTTTATATTATATCTTGTTCATTTACACTTAAATGAAATGGATGATTCATTATAATAGTATTATTTAACAAATTATTATTTATTGTTTTATACTAAATATAAACCGAATTAATAAATATTAAAATCACTTTAAAATAAATCTGATAAGTAAAAATTAATGAGATATTCGAGTTTATTATATAAAATATTCATTTACACTTATATAATATAATATTATTATAAATGAATCATCCATTTCATCTAACAAATTATAATTTATTGTTTTATACTAAATATAAAAATTATTATGTGAATGAATTGTAATTTATTTTTTACATATGCTATTGTAAAAATATTAAATTTATATTTGTTTGGTAATATTAATATATTAAATGGCTATGAAAATAAATAGCATATATGTTTTAGGAGAAGACTTGAAATATTACTTTTTTCTTTTATTAATATCTATATACACATTTTTATCATTAAATTACCATTTTTTAATTATATATTGAAATTTATTTATAAATTATAATATTTTATATTTAATATTATTAAATTAATATTTATTTTAATCTACTTATATAAATTAATAATAAATGTTTTTGTAGTATAATTATTTAAATGTGAATATTAATTTAATAATTTTTACTTGTAATATCATTCATTCAATATTAATTAATAATTTTTTGTATGAATTATTATTTTAATTATAATTTGGGTATTCTTACTAATATTACTTAGTTCAATAATAAAAATTTATATTAATAATATTAAGATAAAGTAAAAAAAAAAAAAAAGAAACACAGAGTTAAAGTTATATGGTTATGTGAGATGATTTGAAATATTTTTATTAATAAACTAAAAGTATATAATAATTTTAACAATTATCTATAAAATATCTACTATTAAATTCATATTTGGTAATATTAATATTTTTTTTTATTTATTTTTATTTATTTTTATATTTTTTTTTAATAAGAAATGAAACAGCATGTGAGTGAGTGACATTAAAAAAACATGAAATAATAATAATTATTTTTATTTTTTTTATATTAATAATAATTATTTTTTTATTAATAATTATATACGGAAATTCCAAGAAATAAAAAATTTGTATTTATTTGGTAATATTAACCCATAAAAAAAAAATAAAAAAATAAAACAAAATTTAAAATTTAAAATTTAAAATTTAATTTTAATGTATAATTAATAGTAATAGTAATAATAATAGTAATGTATTAGTTATCAGTAATATAACGATTTAATATACAAAAAAATTATAAAAGTTATTATAATATATAATATTATTATTTAGATGAATGGTATAAAAGTATAAAAATATGGAGTTAATATTACTTAATTTGATAAAAATAAAAAAAGTTATGCAAAAAGGTTATATACATTAACAGAAAATAATATATGAATTGTATAAATAAAGATTATTTTGAAATATTATTTATTAACATCATTTAGATAATAAAATGTTTTTTTTATTTCATTAAATGTATATTTGATTTAGTTAAAAAATATAAATTATATATATTAAAGATAAGATTTTTTAATTTTTATATTGAGTTAATTAATAAATGTATCAGAAAATTTTAATGTAATAAAGGTGTTAAAATTTCATAAACCTTAATTATGGTAATAATTCAAATTTTTTTTTTTTTTAATAAAAAAAAATTATTTATAATAAAAAGAAAAATTACAATTAAAAATATAAAAATTAATATCATTTTGATACTTTAAAAAAATTATATAAATATTAATATATGAGATTACGTTGAAATGCCTTTAAATGTTATAATTAAAAAAAAAAAAAAGCTATATATATTTATAAAAAAAAAAAAATCTTATAATTAAATTTATATTAATATGGTAATATTAATAATTAAAAACTTTTTAATATTAATAGTAAAAAAAAGTATCAAGAATAAATGTAATATGATTTAATGTTTAATGTAAAACATTATTGAAATATGCAAATCATATATTCAAATAGAAAATGTCTATTTTTAGTACAAGTCAAAAAAAAAAAAAAAATTGAAACATGAAATATAAAAATTAATATTACTTAATTCGGTAAAAAAAAAGAAAAATTATATAAATAAAATATTAATAGAAGATAGCATAGTTTGTAAAAGAAAAAGAAAAAAAAAAAGATAACTGGTCCTTTAAATTTAAGTTTTTTTGTTTAATTTAGTAATTTAGTTAAAAAGATAATCTAAATTGTTAGATTTTTAATGTTTTTTAAACAGTTTTTTTTTCATTTTCATTTTTTTTTTTTTTGGAGAATTTTAGTCAAAAGATGAATTCAAAAGATGAACTCAAAAGATGAACTTATTTAACTTAAAAAAATAATAATAATAATATTAATATTCTTTCTATTCAATATTTATATTTTATTATTAATCTGACTTTTTTTTTTTTTTTGATCTAATGATCTAATTTTTTAAAATACAATATTCAATATATTTTTTTTTATTTCATTTATATTTCATTAAAAAAAAAAAAGGTTAAATAAATAAAAGAATTAAATAGAAAAATATAATTTATCATTTATTAAATATTAATGATAAATTATATTTTTCTATTTAATTCTTTTATTTAACTTTTTTTTTCTTCTGATTCAATTTAATAAAAAAAAAAAAAAAAAAAAGCTTAATTAATTTATAGAATAAATCAATATAAATGTAATATTCTAATATAAAAATTTTTTTTTTTTTTTTTTGCTTTTCAATAAAATAGAAATTAAATGAAATTGTGTGTGTGTGCATGCTATTCATATTAGTATTCCTTTTTTGTATTTTATTTTATTTTATTTTTATTTTTAATTTTTTTTTTTTTTAATTAAATTTAATTAAAGTATTAAAGTAAAATCACCCTAAAAATTATTTTTTTCATTATTATACCATAAAAAATAAAATAAAATAAAAAAATAAAAAAAAAAAAAAAGTAATTGATCATGATCATTATATATATTATAATATATATGTACATATTTATTTTTACTTATGACTAATTGTAATTACTTATTAATTGGTCATTGAAATTTGTAATGTAATTACAATAATACTTAAAAAAAAAAAAAAAAGATAAAAAAAAAATTTTTTTTAATTTTTACAAAAAAAAATGACTAATTAATGAAAAAAAAAAAATTTTTTTTTTTATCTTTTTTTTTTTTTTTTTTATGTTTAAAAATTATAGTATTATTAAGTATTATAGAGTAATACTTTTTAATTAAAATGAAAAAAACTTTTATTTTAATTAAATTTTATTAATTTTTTTTTAATTTATCCTTTACAACATTTGCTTCCGTTGAATTGATATAAAAAGATGAAAAAAAACTCTTCATAAAAAAAATTTTTTTTTTTCGTTTTTTTTTTAAGAGTAAAAAACAAAAATAAAAAAAATAAAAAGAGGAAATATTATAATAATTAATATTATTATTATAATCAAAAAAAAAAAAATAAATACTAAAATTTTTAAAATTATTAAAAAAAATATATATATATATAATTAAAAATATATATATTCATTAAAAGTTTTTTTTTTCTTTGTTAATAAAAAATAAATAATAATAACGAAAAAATGGCAGAAAGTCAAAGTAACAGATACATAAAGTGTATCACTAATCGTGCTTCAGCTCTGCTATATTTATTACTTTGTTTTGTAAATATATATTAATTAATAAATTTAATATTATATATAATAATTATATCATAATATATAACTTTTTTTTTTGGTATAATTTATAATTTAAATAATTAATTCTTTTTTTTTTTTTTTAAATTAATATATATATAAAAGGTATTATTATTATTAGTTTCAATTTATGGAATAATCCGCTGGGAAGAATATAGATTATTCTTCGTATTTATAATATGTGCTGTAGAAGTTCTTTATTTATTCTCAATTTATCAACTCTTCAAAGTAAGTAATAATATATATAATTATATAAAAAAAAATATAAGACTATTATTTAATAGTTTAAAATAATTATGTAATAAAGAATTATTATTATTTATTAAAAAAAGAAAAAATAAGATTTAATTAATAAATTAATGAATTGACTAATTAATAATATTAAAAAAAATATTTTTATATATAATATTAAATATAAATAAAATAGAATGGCGAAATCAGCTATTATGGTACTACTTATTATCCAATGAAACATTTCATTATATTATTAATAATGATCATTGGTCTTGGTATTGTTACTGTTATCATTTCTTCTGATAAAGCAATAATAATACCATTCATTATTTTACTTGTAATTTACATTACTCGTCAAATCACTTATAATGAGTATGTTAAAGAAGTTGAAGAATCAAGTGACCATTGTCAAAGTAACAGAGATTTAGAACAAGGAATTTAAATAAATTTGAAACAAATGGAAACAAAATAATCTTTTTATTTTTTTTAAAATCTATAATGTTAATATTATATATTTTAAAAGAAGAAGAAAGAAAGAAAAAAAAATTTTTTTTTTTGATTTAGTACAAAATAAATAGTAATAAAAAAGTTATTATTATTTATTTTTTAAATAATAAAATAATTTTAATACAAATAAAATTATTTGATTAAATTATTTTATTTTTTAAATTGTTTTTTTTAGAAAAAAAAAAAAAAAGAAAAAGAAAAAAGAAAAAAATATTTAAATGGAAATATAAAGAATTTTAATTATTTTTTTTATAAAAAAAACGATTTAATACAAAGAAAACAATTGAATTATATTTTTCTTTTTTTTTAAAGAAAAAAAATATTCAATTGAAAAAAAAAAAAAAAAAAAACAAAAAAGAAAAAGAAAAAGAAAAGAAAAACTATTTTTTAATAATGGTATTATTATTTATTTAAAAAAAAAAAACGAAAAAAGGTTTTTTAATATAATATAAATAATAATTTAAATAGTTTTTTTAAAAAGAAAATATTTAAAAAAAAACAAAATGAAAAATAATGGAGAAAAAAAACTATTTTAAAATTTATGTTTTAGTATTTATTTTTAATGAAAAAAAAAAAAATAATTTAACACAAATTTTGGTTAAATTATTTTTTAAGTAAAAAAAAAAATAATCATCAAATGAAAAAAAGAATTCTATTATTATTATTCATTTATTAAAAAAATGAATTTAATGTAAGATATAAATAGTAATTGATTTTTTTTTTTTCAAACAGAAAATTCATAACGCATGAAAGAAATCTATTTTATAATTAATTTAAAAAAAAAAAAAAAAAAATATTATTATTAAACGCATGACAAAAAAAAAAAACTATTTTTAAAAAATATATATATTTTATTTATTTTAAAAAAAAATATATTATTAAATATAAAATTAAGTAGTTATTAATATATTATTATTACTATTTTTTTTTAAAAAAAAAGTGAAAAAAAAAATATGTAAAAAAATATGTAAAAAAAAAACAAAAAAGATATGTAAATAATCAGTGAATTGTAATAATTAAATAATTAATTAAGTAATTAAAATAAATAAAATAAATAAATATTTTTAATGTCAAAAAAAAAAAAAAAAAAAAAAAAAAAAATTTCTTTTTCTTTTTTATCAAAAAGGAGCAATCATTTAATTTTTTTTTTATTTGTTTTGTGTGTATTCAAATAAATATTAATTTATTAAATTTCAATAATATTTATTTTTAATATGTAAATAACTTATAGAAGTTTTAAAATATAACCTTATCTTTTTTTTTTATTAATATCATTTTTTTTATTATGTTTTTTTTTTTATGATTCATGCATATTTAAACTCAATAAAGATGATGTACAAATTGTGTGTTTTAAAAACAGAATATTGTAAAGGTTTCAGGTGGATACTTAAGGCAAGATGTGGATATAAAATCGATGCTAGAGTTACTAAAGCTGCAAAAATGATTAATAATTCTTGTCCTAACATGGAAGTGTATTCTCTTCCTTTAGTCTAAAAAAAAAAAAAAAAAAAAAAAATTCTTGTCCTAATTATTGTTCATGTTGTTTCCATTGTGACAGTTATCAGAGAATTGACCATTGGTTTATAAATTGTTTCTTTATTTAAAAATCTTCGTATTGATCACTTCTCTGATCTGCGGCTCTATTGAAGGATATCATGCCTGTTGTCTGTAAAAGGACAACATTTATTGTTCAATAAATTTAAAACAAACCTCTCCAAGGAACGTCAATGCTGATAACATAGTAGGACAGCCTAGTAGGGCAAATGCCAATCCTATTTCCGACCCTAAGTGGAATAGGATAGATCAATTTTACTTTAATTCTATATTTAGAATTAAGGGCTTGTATGGATTTATTGTTTTTACATATTATTATACTACTTTTTTTTTACCTCTAGTATTATTCATTATTATCTATAATATTTTACTGGCTTTTTATTTTTTTTTTTAGTATCATTTTTTTATTATATGTTTTTTTTATAATTCATGTATTTTAATATTTAAATTCAATAAAAGTGACGTACAAATTGTGTGCCATAAAAAAAAAAAAAAGTTTTTATTAATTTTTATAAAATTACATTAAATTATTTATATTTTATATTTTTATATTTAATATTTAATAATAATAATAATAGTAATAAATATATAAAAATAAAGATTAGGTTGTTTTTTATTTCTCTTTTTTTTTTTTTTTCTTCATTTTATTCATTTATTTATTATTTATATATTATTTTATATTAATTTGTTTGTTTACTATTTTTCGAAAATTCAATAAAGCTAAGAATGACAATACTGAAAATTCAGTAAGAGAGCATTTAAATTAGGTCAACATATTCAACTTTACATAGATCTTTCTTTTCTTTTCGATATTGCACATTATATATCATTTAAAGTATAAACATTTATCTTATAAAATATGAATTAATAAAGTTTATTTTATTGTTATATTAAATTTTAATTTAAAAAAAGAAAAAAAAGTAAACATTAAACATGTATAAAATAATATAATTAATATAAAAAATATAATTTATAAAATAAATTAATAAAAAAGTATATGGCAGTTATTTATTTATAAAAAACAAAAAAAAAAGAAAATCTTCAAATAAACAAACAAACAAACAAACAACAAAATTTTTAATTATTTAGTATTTAATTAATCTTGTACAACATTAATCTCAAATTTGGGAGGTTTAAGAAAAGGAAAAGATAAAGGAAAAGGAAAAGAAAGCTCTTTTTTATATATTCTAAAAAAAATACAAAATTAAAACTATTAGAAAAAACTCTTTTGAGATAACAAAAAAAAAAAAAAAAAAAAAAAAAAAAACAATAATAAACTAAGTAAATCTGGAATTTCTAATATACATAAGAAATATTGTACAAATCTTTTTTATTTGAATTCTCATATTTTAAACTTGTTTTTTCATCAAAACATTTCTTATGAATAACTTATAATTTTTTATTAAAAAAATTATTTTCTTTTTATTTATTTATTTATTTATTTATTTATTTATTTTGTTTATATAAAAAATTTTAATGTCAATTTTATATTATCTTTTTATAATAATAAATACAAAATATATTTTATATTTATATTTATTATTATTATTATATATATTAATAATTTATTTTTTTTTTTTTTAGATAAAACTTTAAAAATAAATTTATAAAGATTTTTTTATGTTTTATCACTATTTTACTATTTAAAATATTATTATTAATTTTTTTTTTGTAAATTTAATGTACATAAAAAATCAAATAATATACAATAAAATAGATTTGTTAAATTATATAAATGTGGCTTGTTAAATCTATTTTATGACTAATTAATATGACTAATACATTAAATAAAATGCAGAAACTTAAAAATTTTAATTTAACTTTATTTCAATTTTTAATTAATCAGTACATCATTTTACTGCAGTCGAATGGATATAAAAGGAAAGAAAATCCTTCGATAAATGATAAAAAAAAAAAATTTTTTTTTTTATTTTTTTTTTTTAAAAAGAGAAAAAAAAAAAAGAAAATTTATTTTATATTATAATATAAGAAGTAATATTATAATAGAAGAAATATTATAATATAATTGAAAAAAAAAAAAAAAAAATAAATAAAAAACTAAAAAATTAATACAAAAATATAGAATATATATGTAATTAAAAAAAAATTAATTTTTTTTTATTTATTTGTTAATAATAAAAAAAAAAAAACTATATAATAATAATGAATCATAGTAAAAAGAATAAATATATAAAATATATATCTAATCGTACCTCAGCAGTATTATATTTATTATTGCTAATTGTAAATATTTAATTTAATTATAAAAATAATATAAATATTTATATGAATAATATTAAATATATATATATAAATTTTTTTTCTTTTTTTTTTTTTTTTTACAATATATATATATTAATAGTTTTTAAACTAATATCTTTTTAAATATATATATATATGTATGTATATATTAGGTACTTTCATTGTTTGCTGTAATTTATGGACTAACTCAATATGATGAAGTTAAATATTTTGTTGCAATAATATTGGGCTTTTATGTTTTATGTATATCATATTCAATTTTTGAAATTTTAAAAGTAAGTAATAAAATATAATAATTTTTTTAAATACAAAGATAAAAAAAAATTTTTTTTTTATATTAATTTTTTTTTTTTTTAACTCTAAAACTTTAAAATATATAATATTATAATTATCAATTTAAAATATAATAAATATATATATATAAAAGAATGATAAAATTATTGCTGATAATTACTATTGTACAAAAAAAGTTTTCATTATAATATTAATATCAGTAACAATCCTATTAATTGGTATATGTATTATATGTGTTGATATTACTTCAGACAAAACAAAAGTCATACCAATTATAATTATGTATTTTATATTAATTTTTCTTCTTATGTTACGTAAAATCACTTTTAATGAATATGTGAAAGAAAATAGAGATATAAGAAATAATTCTCAATGTAATAGACAATTAGAACAAGGAAATTAAATAATATTCAAAACAAAGAATTAAATAATATCTATCTTAGAAATTTATAATAATTTATTATTTATTTATTATTATTAATTTTTATTTTTTAAAATAAAAAAAAAAAAGATTTATTTAATATAAAATTAATTAATTAATTAATTAATTGATTAATTAATTAATAGTGATTTAGTTCTTATTATTATTATATGTATATATTTTTTTTCTTTTATTTAATAAAACAAATGTACATACATATATATATAAATAAATAAACAAACAAATAATTGTAAAAATAAAAAAAATTTAAATATTTAAATATTTAAAATAATCAATTAATTATATTAATTTTTATTGTTTTTTTTTTTTAAGAAAATGTTTCAATTTATTTCAGATAAATATGATAAATATAAATATACAAATATATTAATAATTAATATATATAAATAAGAGTTACAAATATATAAATATTAAAACTCTTATTATTACTACTATTATTACTATTACTATTATTATTAATTATTATTAATTATTATTAATTATTATTTATAATAATATTTCCAATTTCATTTTATAACAATTTTTATATATTAATAGTGGACTTTTTGAATTTATAACTTTATATATATATATATATATTATTTATTTATAAAAAAAATTTTTTGTTTGATTTATTTTATTTAATTATTTAGTTAAAGATTAAATATATATTTTATTTTTAATTTATGTTTTTGTTTTTTTTTTTCATCAAATTATCTTTATAATTTTTCTTTTTTTTTTTTTTTTTTTCATAATCATTTAAAATTTTTAAAAGGGAATGGGGAGATAAAGTCGTCAAAAGTCTTTTTTTTTTTTGCAAAAAATTATAATAGTTTAAGGAAAGAAATGAAACTTTATTAATATGTTCGATCATTATAATCATTAATAATAGTAAAAGTTAATACAATAAAAGAGTAATATTGTCCAGAAATATTCTTATTTAAGATAATTTTTAATAAATAAATAAATAAATAAATAAATAAATAAATAAATAAATAAATAAATAATAATAATAAAAATAATAATAATAAAAAGTTGTATTTTCTTCATATTATAGTCTCTAATAAGAAGGGGGTAGTTTATCTTTTTTTTTTTTTTTTACTTGAATATAATTAATTTTTATTTTTTTTTTATAAAATGACTTTATTCCTATAAAGTTGTTGAGTAGACACTGGAATGAAAAAATTAACCAACATGAATAAGTAAAAATTCCACAAGAATGTTTTTTTTTTTTATATTAATTAAAATGATTAATAAAACACAAAAAAAAACAAATAATATATTTAATATTTAGTATTTATTTTTGTCAAGTAAAAATAATGAAAGTTAAATTTAATTTAATTTAATTTAATTTTTTAATTTTCAATAAATGTGACATATTTTTTAAATTGTAATTATGGCATAAAGTAAATTATTAATTATAAGATTATCATATCATTTTAATTAATATATATATATATAAATATTTTATTTCATTTTTATTTTTATTTTATTTTTATTTTATATGTACTTGTAACTTATTCTACTTTACTAGTTTATTTCATTTTTATTTTTATTTGTTTTATTTTTATTTATTTTATTTTTATTTATTTTATTTTATTTTTATTTGTTTTATTTGTTTTATTATGTTTTGCTTTAATTAATTAAACAATATTTTTATATTTTTATTTAAATTTTTAATTTTAAAATTTTTTAATTTTTAATGCCATTTTTATGAGGATGACGATGATGATTAATGAAATTATGTGCATAAATATTAATATAAACCTTAATTTAAAACAATTATTATGATAGAAAAAAAAATTATGATTTATTATTTATTATTTATTATTTATTATTTATTATTATAAAATAAATAAATTCAATATTAAATTTTAATTTTAAGTTTAACTAATGGCAGTTGTGTTTTTTTAAATATAAAAGTAAAGGAATTTCTTCAATAAAAAAAACTTTTTTTTTTTTTTCCTCAAAAAACAAATAAAACAAAAAATTTAATAATAATACTATTATAATAAAACAAAAGTTTTATCAAAATATTTATTAATAAAATATAATAAATAAATAAATAAATAAATAAAAAAAAAAGTAATAATAATAAAAATGAGAGCCAGTACTAATAACAAATATTTAAAATGTATAACCAATCGTACTTCAGCTCTGATATATTTAGTATTTATATTAGTAAGTAAAAATTATTTATAAAAAAATTAAAATTTTTTATATATATAATTATTTATAGTATATAGTAAATAAATAAATAAATATATATATACATATATGTATATTTCTTTTTTTTTTTTTGTGAAGCAAATAAAATTTTATTTTTAAACATTAATATCTTATCTTTTAAATATTATATGTATTTATATATATAAAGGCAATACTACTGGGTTTTTTTGGTTTTTATCTATTAAATTTTGAAAATAAAACCAAATCCTATTTAATAGTCGCATTATTTGGTTTGTCCATTCTATACTTACTTTTTTTAATTTTTAAATTGTCAAAAGTAAATAATAAAAATTTAATTTTTTATTTGATTTCATTGTTTAATAAATTTATTTAATGGTTTAAAATAAAAATTTATTTTTAATATTAAATAATATTATTATTTTATAAAAAAAAAAAAAAATTTATAAATATTCATTAAAAAAAAAAAAATAAAAATAATTAATTTACTAACAATCAAATAATTATTCCATATATATCTATAAATAAATATTAACAGACTGGTGAGGTTGATATTACTAATTATTGGCCAAATATATATATCATTACTTTTATAATAGTAAATACAATAGTATTAATTGGTTGTTGTATTGTTTTTAATATTAAATCTAATAAACAAAGTATTATTGATGATTACAGAAAATCTTATGAAAAAAATCATCCAAATGATCTTAAATTAAATGATTCAGAAATATCTAAAAAGTATAAATATGAAAGGATCATAAGATCTAGTATAGTATATTTTGCTGTTATTTTTATCTTTTGTTTCCGTCATATCACCTATAATGAATATATTAAAGAATATATAGGTGGTAACATACAAAGTAATAGACAATTAGAAGAAGGAAATTGAATCAATTAAAAAGAATGGAAAAATTAATAATTATTTAAGAAAAAAAATAAATATATATATATATTTATTTTTTTATAAAAGATATATTATATAAAAATATAAAAATGATAATTCAAAAATATCATAAAAACAATTAAAACAAGGATAATAAATCTATTCAAAAAAAAAAAAAAAAAAAATAAAATAAAATAAAATAAAATAAAAAAATTAAAAAATAGATTTATTACTATAATTTTTTTTTTAAAATAAATTTTTTAATTTATTTTTAATATAAAATATATTAAATATTATTTTAAAAAAAAATTAAACACATAAAATAAAAAAAATAATGTCATCAACATCAACCGTTTAGGATTTAATATAAATAAGTGTAATTCACACACAGAAATTTCAATTTTTACAATAGTTCAAATAACAATTGTTAAATAGTAATAGTAATAACACAATATCAATACCAAATAAAACAAAAAAAAATATG
>MCFG01000159.1:0-17500 GCA_002104895.1 Anaeromyces robustus | reverse complement strand
TTATTGTTTTATTAGTGATTTTTTTTTTTATTTTTTTTTAGTTTTTAATATAAAATTTAATTTATAATTAAAACGTTTTATTAAATGAAATAAATCATTTTTATAGATTACAAAAAATATTGGGCTTATTTTTTTTTATTTTATTTTATTCTAATTATTTAAAGTATTTATTCTAATTATTTTATTTAATTATTTACATTTTATATAAAATATAAAATATAAAATATAAAATATAAGATATAAATAATCTAAAAAATGAATAATTTAAAATATAATCAAACTATAAAAAAAAATAGGATATTGATTGATATTAATATTAATTTTATTTTTAATTTTATTTTATTTTTTATTTTATTTTTTTTTTTTTTATTTTTATTTTTTTCTTTATAATATAAAGTTTTTTTTTGTAAAGTTGAAGGAGGTCAATTTTTTTTTTTTTTTATTATTATTTAATAAATAGAAAATTCTTTAATTATTTTTTCAATTTTTTTTTACCAATAAAAAATTTGAAAAAATAAAATTTAATATAAAAATTAATTAATGAAATTTTTTTATTTTTTTATTTTTTTTTATATAAAAGGAAAGGAAATTCCACAATAAAAAATTTTTTTCTCAAAAAAACAAATAAAACGAAAATTTAATAATAAAATATAAAATTATTATATTATTCTATATAATAAAAAACTATATCAAAATATTCAAAATATTTATTAACAAATATAAAATTAATTATTAATTAAAAAAAAATAATAATAATAATAAAAATGAATATCAGTGCTAATAATAAATATTTAAGATGTATATCTAATCGTACTGCAGCTACAATATATTTAGTATATATGTTTGTAAGTAAAAATTATTTATAAAAAATTAAAAATTTATTTTTAAAAAAAAATATTAATATCTTTTTTTTTTAATATTATATGGTATTATATATGTATTGTATATATATATATATATAAAGGTAATATTCCTTGCTTTTTTAGGTATTAGTGTATTAAGTTTTGAAAATGAGATTAAATCATATTTAATTATAGCAGTATTTGGTTTGGGAACTTTACTTTATCTTTTTTCAATTTATGAGATTATAAAGGTTAGTAAATAAAATTTTATTATTTAATTTAATTTGTTTAAATATATTTAATATTATATCATAATAAAAATTTTATAATTATCCATTAAAATTAATAATCAAATTTCTATTTTTATATATGCCTATAAAAATAAATATTAACAGACTGGTGAAATTTATACTGATAAATATTATTCAACTAAGAAATTTATTATAGAATTAATTATAATTATAGCAGTATTAATTGGTTTTTGTGTTTTCTTTATAATAATGTCTAAAAAGCAAAAAGTTATTGATAATTACAGAAAATTTTATGAAAAAAAACATCCCAATGATCTTAAATTAAATGATTCAGAAATTTCTAAAAAGTATAGAAATAAAAAAATCATATTATTTAGTATAATATATTCGTTTATCACTTTTACCTTTTGTTTACGTCAAATCACCTATAATGAATATATTAAAGAATATAAAGATGATAACTTACAAAATAGTAGAAGATTAGAACAAGGATATTAAATCTATTAGAAAAAAAATGAATAAAAATAAATTTAATAGATTTATAGAAAAAAAATTAATATAAAATAATTAATATATTATGAAAATAATAAGAAAAAAAGTAAAAATAAAAGTAAAAGAAAAAACAGAAAATATATACAAAAATATCGTAAAAACAATTAAAACAAGGATATTAAATCTATTAAAAAAAATTTAAATAAAAAATAATTTAAATAGGTTTACTATTATTTATTTTTTTTTTTAAAAAAAGAAAAAGATTTAATACAAAATAAAATAAAAAATAAAAGTGAAAATAAAAGTAAAAAAGTAAATACAAATAATATATTTTTTAAATTACATATGAAAATATATGAATTAATATATATTTAAAAGTTTAAAAATAAGTAAATAAATAAATAAATAAATGAAAAGACCACATTAATTTATTTAAAAAAATTTTTTTTAGTTACTGTAAATATACTTTAATAACTCTTTTTTTTTTTTTTTACATAAATTAAATATTTATATATATAAAAACAGTTGAAAGTTTAAAGTAATTTTAAATATATAAAAAAAAAAAGTTAATTTTTTTGATTTTCTTTTTTTTTTCTTTTCTTTTTTTATTTCTCTTATGATTTATTTTATATATTTATATATTGACTTATATTTTTTTACTAAAAGTTACATTCATATTATAATTCATAACCTCTTAATACGATATGTTTGTTTTTATTAATTATTTTTTTTTATCATAACTTTTAATTAACTAATCTATCAACAGAGCTATCAAATGATCTTATTTTACATTATTATTATTATCGTTATTATTATTATTTATTATTTTTATTATTATTAATAGTTTCAATAATTGTTTTCTTTCTTTTCTTCTTTTTTTTTTCTAACATTAATGGTAACCAATCGTTTTACTTATTATTTTTGATTTTTCTTGGTATTGGTATTGTGTTATTACTATTACTATTTTAATAATTGTTATTTGAACTATTGTAGGAATTGAAAATTTGTGTATGAATTATACTTATTATTATATTAAATCCTAAATTGTTGATACATTATTTCTTTTATTTAAGAATAAAAATTAATTTAAACATCAATAAAATATGAAATTATATCATAAATATATAAAATAATTAAATATTTTATTAATGGTTAAATTTAATATCAAAATAAATAATAATGTAACTAAATTTATTTATATTTATTATGTTATAATATTATAATAATTAAGTAAACAATAACACTATTATTGACATTTTTCAAATAAATAAATAAATGATATTGATTTAATGAACGAGTAAATATTATTTCTATATTTTTAAATTAAGTTTTAATTTGATTTATTTAATGAATTACGCAACTTTCTTTTTTTTTTTATTTTATAAAGTATCTAATAAAAAGAAAAAATTATTTTATTCTATTTTCTATTTTATATATTTATTTTAATATTTATGATATACTTGTGACTCCAATTTATCAAGTGAATATTTTATATTATAATATTTTAATATTTAGGATAGATATTTTTATTTAACTTTATAACTTTATGTGACTCCAATTTACCAAGTGAATTTTTTAACAAGGCAGTTAAATATTAATAAAAATTAATATCAAAATATAAAAAAAATTTTTTTTTTATAAATTTTCAAGTATTAATCAGCCACAAATGATTTTTCAATCTTTTGATTAAATGATCAAATGATCAAATATTAAATTTATTTATTTATTATAAATTATTTATTTATTTATTTATTTACTTATTTATTTATTTATTTATTAATATTATTTATTAATATTATTTATTTATTTATTTATTTATTTACTTAATATTTTTTATTTATTTATTTATTTATTTATTCATATTGATATTATTTATTGATTTATTTATAAATTTATATATATATTTATTTATTTATTATATATATGAATGTGTTGCATTTCGCAATGTTGCATTTCGCAATGTTGCATTTCGCAATATGATATGGGGCGCATATTAAATTTTTGCAATGAGGCGCATAAAAAACAAATAAAAAAATGAAAAATTTTTTAACACAAATTATGAAAGCCACGTTATGAAATAAAATAAAATAGAATTTAAAAAAATTAAATAAATAAATAAAAAATATATATATAAATAAATGAATAGAAAATAAACAAATAAATAAATAAATATTTCTTTTCTTATTAATTACATAACAAAAAAAAAATAAAGTAAAAAAATTAAAAAAAAAAAAAACTTATTATAAAATTAAATATATTTATATAATTTTTTTGATAAATGAATAATAATAAATAAAATAAAAGATAATAAATAATATAACAGTATTATATATGTATTTTTATTAAAAAGACGATAACAAATAATAAATAAAAAAAATAATATAAATTTTAGAATAAAGAAAAGAAACAAATAAATAAATAAATATTTTTTTATTAATTACTTATTTACAAAAAAAAAATATAAAAATAAAAATTCATTATAAAATTAAATATTTTCATAAAATTATTTTGATTTGAAATATTAAAAAAAAAATTCAATATTATTAAAATATTAAATAAAAAATATAATTATAAAAAAATATTCAAAAAATATTCAATATTATTAAATTATTAAATAAAAAAAATATTCAAAAAATATTCAATATTAATTAAATAAAAAATAATGAAGAAATATTCAATATTATTAAATTATTAAATAAAAAAAATATTGAAGAAATATTCAATATCATTAAATAAAAAAAAATAATGAAGAAATATTCAATATCATTAAATAAAAAAAATAAATAAAATATTATTAAAATACTAAAAAAAATTCAATATTAAAAAAATATTTAATATTATTAAATCATTAAATAAAAATATTATTAACTAAAAAAATATTATTAAATAAATAATTCTTTATATTATATTTTTATTTATTTAATTATTTATACAATTATGCGCCCCATTGCGAAATGCAACATTGCGAATTGCAACATTGCGAAATGCAACCTACAAATCTTTGTCATGCGCCCCATTGCGAAATGCAACATTGCGAAATGCAACTCTCCCTATATATATATTTATTTATTTATTTATTTATATTTATATTTATTTATTTATTTATTTATTTATTTATACATTCATTTATTTATTTGTTTGTTTTATTTTGTTTCATTTGTTATAGAGTTATTAATTACAATATATTAATAATATAGATTAATATATTATTAACAAGTCCTAATATTATATTAATTAAATATATTGTTAATATATTATGTAATGTAACAGGTAATATATAAAATATTATGTAATTAAGTTGTAATTCTATTGTTAATTATTTATATAAAAAAAATCCCTAAATTTTTTTCAATGATGTGATGTAATACAAGATTAAATAATAAAAAAATAATAATAAAAAATAATAATTATTATTAATTATTAAACCATAATAACATAACAGTATTTTGTATAGATTATCATCTAATTGTTTTAATTGTTTTAATTATTAACTATTATAATATGAAATTAAGCAAACAAACAAATAAATAAGCAATATTATTAATATTTATTGTTCTTTTTTTTTTATATATAATATTGATTATTAATTATTGATTATTTGAATATTGATTTGATATTATTAATTTAAAATTATCTTACTTTTTTAGTAGGATAATTTTTTTATATTTTTTTTTTTGAATAGAATATTCTTTAAATATTTTTCCAAAACTTTTTTATTGGTAAAAAATAAATCAATCAAATTTAAAAATATAAAAAAATTATATAAAATAATATAAAATTAAATAAATCAATTCAATATAAAAATTAATATAAAAATTAATATTGAAATTTTAATTAATAGAAGTTTTGTTTTTTTTATTTTATTTTTTCTTTTTTTTAATATAAAAGGAAAAGAAATTCTACCATAAAAATTTCTTTTCTAAAAAAAAAAAAAAATAAAAAAAAATTAAACGAAAATTTAATAATTTAATAATAAAATTATTATATTATTCTATATAATAAAAAACTATATCTATATCAAAATATTTATTAACAAATATAAAATAAATAAAAAAAATAATAATAATAATAAAAATGAATATCAGTGCTAATAATAAATATTTAAAATGTATATCTAATCGTATTTCAGCTATAATATATTTAGTATATATGCTTGTAAGTAAAAATTATTTATAAAAATTAAAAATTTATTTTTAAAAAAATATTAATATCTTTTTTTTTTTTTTTTTTAATATTATATGGTATTGTATATGTATTGTATATGGTTTGTATATATATATATATATATAAAGGTAGTATTCCTCTTTTTTTTCTGTGTTTCTATATTAAAATTTGAAAGAAAGTATAGTTCATATTTATTAGTAGGATTATCTGGTTTGGGAACTTTATATGTAGCTATTTCAATTTATGAGATTATAAAGGTAACCAAATAAAATTTTATTAATTTTATTATTTAATTTAATTTGTTTAAATAAATTTATTAATATCATATCATATCATAATAAAAAATTTTTAATTATCCATTAAAAATTAATAATCAAATATCTATTTATATATATGCCTATAAAAATAAATATTAACAGACTGGTGAAGTTGATACTGATATTTATTACTCAACTAAGAAATTCATTAAATATTTAGTAATATTTTTAGTAGTATTAATTTGTTTTTGTGTAATCGCTATTATAGTATCTTATAAACAAAGTATTATTGATGATTACAAAAAATCTTATGAAACAAAACATCCCAATGATCCTAAATTAAATGATTCAGAAATTTCTAAAAAGTATAGATATAAAAAATTCATATTATTTAGTTCAGTATATTTGTTTATCACTTTTACCTTTTGTTTACGTCAAATCACCTTTAATGAATATGTTAAAGAATATAAAGATGATAACTTAGAAAATAGTAGACAATTAGAACAAGGAAATTAAATCTATTAAAAAAAAAAAAACTGAATAAAACTAACTTTAATAGATTTACAATTATTAATATTATAGAAAAAATTTAATATAAAATAATTAATATTATAAAAATAATAAGAAAAAAGTAAAAATAAAAGTAAAAAAACAGAAAATATATATTCAATAAATATATATATATATATATATTTATTGAGTATATAATATAAAACGAAAATTCAATATACCATAAAAATAATTAAAACAAGGATATTAAATCTATAAGAAAAATTAAAATAAAAAATAGTTTAAATAGGTTTACTATTATTATTATTATTATTATTTTTTTTAAAAAAAAATAAAAATAAAAAAGTAAATATAAATAATATATACCTTTTAAATTGCGTATGAAAATATATGAATTAATATATTTATAATTATGTAAAAGTTTAAAAATTAAAAATAAATAAATGAAAAAACCACATTAATTTATTTATAAAAAATTTTTATAATTTTTATTAGTTATTATACATATATTTTAATAACTCTTTTATATATATATATATATATAAAAACAGTTGAAAATTTAAAGTAATTTTAAATATAAAAAAAAGTTTAATAAACTTTAATTTTCTTTTTTTTTTTTTTATTTCTCTTATGATTTATTTTATTTATTTATATATTTATTTAATTTATTTACTAAAAGTTACATTCCTATTATATTTCATAACCTAGTAATACGATATGTTTTCTTTCATTCTTCTTTTTTTATTACTTCTAACATTAATGGGTAACCAGTCGTTTTACTTTATTTAATTAATAATTTTTTTTATTATAAAAAAATTAAAAAATACAAATTAAATTCAATATAAAAATTAATACTGAAATCTTTAATTAATGGCAGTTTTGTTTTTTTTATTTTTATTTTTATTTTTTTTTTAATATAAAAAGAAAGAAAATTCTACCATAAAAAAATTTTTTTCTCAAAAAAAAAACAAATTAAACGAAAAATTAATAATTTAATAATAAAATTATTATATTATTCTATAGAATAAAAAACTATATCAAAATCAAAATATTCAAAATATTTATTAACAAATATAAAATAAATTAAAAAAAATAATAATAATAATAAAAATGAATATCAGTGCTAATAATAAATATTTAAGATGTATATCTAATCGTACTGCAGCTATAATATATTTAGTATATATATTAGTAAGTAAAAATTATTTATAAAAATTAAAAATTCATTTTTAAAAAAATATTAATGGTATTGTATATGCATTGTATATATAAATATATATATATATATATAAAGATAATATTACTGTTTTCCTTAGGTTTTAATATATTAAAATTTGAAAATAAAATTGGTTCTTATTTAATAATAATATCATTATTAATTTCGATAAATTTATATATATATATTTCAATTTATATGTTTATAAAGGTAAATAATAAAATTTTATTATTTAATTTAATTGTTTAAATAAATTTATTAATATTATATCATAATAAAAATTTATAATTATTAATTAAATTGATAAAAATAATTTAATTGAACTAATTATTTAATCAATTAATAATCAAATATCTATTTATATATATGCCTATAAAAATAAATATTGACAGACTGGTGAAGTTGATACTAATGATTATTACTCAACTAAGAAATTCATTAAATATTTAATATTAATTACAGTAGTATTAATTGGTTTTTGTGTTTTCTTTAGTATAAAATCTAATAAACAAAATGTTATTGATAATTACAGAAAATATTATGAAAAAAAACATCCCAATGATCTTAAATTAAATGATTCAGAAATTTCTAAAAAGTATAGATATGATAAATTCATATTTTTTAGTATAATATATTCGTTTATCACTTTTACCCTTTGTTTACGTCAAATCACCTATAATGAATATATTAAAGAATATAATGGGGATAACTTAAAAAATAGTATATACGATTAGAACATGGATATAAAATCTATTAAAAAAAAAAAAAAAAAAAAAAAAAAAAAGATAACTAAGGAGTATAAAAACAATAAATCAAAATATAATAAACAATTAGAACAAAGATAGTAAATCAATTAAAAAAAAATGAATAAAAATAAATTTAAAAAATTTACTATTATTAATATTTTTAGAATAAGTTTAATAAGATATTTAATAATAATTAAGAGAAAAAAGTAAAAATAAAATAAAAAAACGGAAAATATATACTAAAAAATAAAGATATATAAAGAATATTAAAATGATAATTCAAAAATATTATAAAATAATTAAAAACAAGGATATTAAATCTATAAAAAAAAAAGAAAATTTAAATAAAAAATTAAAATAAAATAGATTTACTATTATTATTATTTTTAAAAAAAAAAATCAATAAAAAATAAAAAATTTTAATACAAAATAATTAATATAAATCTTTTTTAAATTAAATTAACATATCTAAATCTATATATGAATTAATTATATTTATAATTATTAAAGTTTGACATTTTTCGTTTATATAAATATTTAATTTATGTAAAAAAAAAAAAAAAAAAAAAAATTTATTTTATGTAAAGAAAAAAAAAAAAATAAAGATTTATCTGTTTTTTATTTATATATATAAGTCAACATTACACATTATAATTTTCATATTATTAAAAATATTTATTTTATTATATTATATTATTTTTATTTTATTTTATTATTTTATTTTTTATATTATTTTTATAATATTTTATTATGTTATTATTTATTTTTTAATTTTAATTTTTTAATATTATACAACTGTTAATTTTATGACATTATATAAACTTTAATATAAAATTTGAATTTGTAATAAATTATAATATATATTAAAAAAAAATCTACTATTGAATAATAAATAATGGGATTAAAATAAAATCTTTTAAAATATTATAAATTCATGAAATATGAATTAAATATTTATATCTTTTTTATTTTTTTTTTTTTTTTTAATTTTATTATTAATTTTATTAAATACTAAAAATTCAAAAATGCTTTATAAAAAAAAATTATTTTTTTTTTATTAATAAAATAATATATATTAATAAATATATAATTGAAAATCTCTCAATTATTTATTATTAATGTGTAGTAGTATGAGGTAAATATATATATATATATATTTTTCTTTTGTTTGTTTAATTGATTTATGAAGTAAAATAAATATTTTATTTTTTTCTTCTATTTTAATAAATTTGATTTAATTTAATTTAATTTAATATGATTTCATATGATATAATTTAATAGGATATGATAGGATATATAATTTGACATGATATGCTTTGAATTTATATTTATTAAATTAGGATTAAAGTTTTTATAAAAAGAAAGAAAAAATAATAATAATAATAATAATTTAAATTAAAAAGCATAATCCCCACGTTCAGAAACTATTTTATAACCTGCATATTTTACACGTCTATTAAGACATCCACGACATTCCGCTGCTTCTTCACCGGTACAAATTTTATTATCATAAAGATCATACTTCTTTCTAACTTTGACCGGTGAAAGATTAGGCATTACAACATTACAACCATTTTGAAGTCCAAGTTCTCTACCATTAGGGGTAACTGTTCCTAAAGCTGTGGTGGCTGGTAATAATATTTTTGGAAACATAAGACGAATAATATTTAAAAGTCTTAAGGTAAGTTCAACTGTACCACTTTTATTATTAGCAAATTCTGTATTATGATGGGGTATAAATGGTCCTATACCTATCATATGAGGTTGAAGATATTGTAAAAATCTTAAATCATTAATAAGATGTTCAGTAGTTTGATAAGGTGCTCCAACCATAAATCCTGCCCCGACTTGATAACCTAATTCTTTTAAATTAAATAAACATTTTTTACGATTTTCTAAACTCATTTTTTTTGGATGTAATTTTTCATATAAATTTGGATCAGCGGCTTCATGACGAAGTAAATAACGATCTGCTCCTGCTTCTTTTAAACATTTATAACTTTCATAAGAACGTTCACCAAAAGATAAAGTAATAGCACAATCTGGATATTTCTCTCGTATTTCTCTTATAATAGAACATAAAAATCTATCTGTTAAAAAACCATCTTCTCCACTTTGCATTACAAAAGTACGAAACCCTAAATTATAACCATTTTTACAACAGGTTAATATTTCATCACGAGTAAGTCTATAACGTTCTGCTTTATTATTACTTCTTCGAATACCACAATAAAGACAATCATTTTTACAATACGATGAAATCTCAATAAGTCCACGAATAAAAACTTTTTTACCATAATATTTTTGTCTTGTTTCATCCGCATATTTTTTTAGTAATTGAGTGGCTTCAATATTTTTAGTTTCTATAAGAGTTTTAAGTTCATTATCAGAAAGAGTTTGTTCCCGATATAATTTTTCAACTATTTCTATTATTTAAGTTAAAAAAAAAAAAAGAAAAGAAAGAAAGAAAGAAAGAAAGGGAAAAAAACGAAACATAAAATAAATTAAATAAGTTAATATATATATATATAATAATATAAAATTAATTAAATAGGTTAAAATATATAAAATAAAATAGTATAAAATTAATTAATAGGTTAAAAATATATATAATAAAATAAAATAAATTTAATAAATATTATATACTCTATTTGTATATTATATTAAAATATAAAATATGAGGAAAAAAAATTGAAGTATAATATAATATTTCATTTTATATTTTAAAGTATTTTAAAAAAAAAAAAAAAATTTTTTTTAATTATATTGTTAAAAACTTACTCATATCTTTGTTATTATTTAGTTTAACAGTTTGAATGATAGAATAATTGAATTTTTGGTTTTTATTAATGATTATCTTAGGTAATAACTTTTGATTAATAATATTAGTATTATGTAAAAGGGTAGGTTTAAAGTCTATTATTGACCTTAAAGCATATTTTGAATGATTTATTATACATGTAGGAGAAAGTAACATTTTAAATATATATACTTTTTAATACTTTGTTTTTTTTTTCTTTTTACTTAATAGAGACTTTGAATTTTTTCAATATTTATTTATTTTATCTTGTTTTGTTTTACTTTGTTTTATTTTATTTTACTTTTCGTAATTAATATTTTTATTTTATTTTTTACTCCACAATTATTTTTTTTATTTTTTTTTTAATTTTATTTTACTTTTATATACTTCAATTACATTGTTTTACTTCACTATTTATTTTACTTTTTTTTTATTTTACTTTATTTTATTTTATTTTATATATATTTTTTTCATTTGTATTTTGAAAAATAAATTTGTTATTATTACCGTTATAATTAACTTTTATTTTTACAAATTTGAATTACTAAGTAATGTAAAAAAAAAAAAAAAAGAAAAAAAAAATATATATATATATATATATATGTATATTAAAATTTTTAACATTTTCAATTTACCATAAATTTATTTAATATATTATTTATTTATTTATTTATTTATTTATTTATTCATTCATTCATTCATTCATTCATTTATTTATTTATTTATTTATTTATTTATTTATTTATTTATTTATTTATTTATTTATTTATTTATTCATTTATTTATTTATTTATTTATTTATTTATTTATTTATTTATTTATTTATTTATTTATTTATTTATTTATTTATTTATTTATTTATTTATTAAATTGATTTAATTTTAATTAAATCATTTTTTAAAAAATATATATTATATTATATTACAATATATTAACATTTTTCAATTCCGTATTTTTTTTTTAATTTTAAATTATAAATAGTTGATATTATTTAATCCTTTTCCAATAATAATTAAAAAATATTAGTAAACAATTTTTCAAAAAAAAAAAAAAAAAATAAAAAAAAAAAAATAATAATAATAATAATAATAATAATAATAATAATAATAATAATAATAACTGATAATGTATAATAAATTATGATTAATGAATAATATGAATTGTTTAAAAAAAAATATGTATATTATAACAAAATACGTAAAATTGTCATTTTCATTTATATTTTTTAATTAATATAGGAATATTATCACTATGTACGATCTTTTCCTGGCACTTCTTTACCAATCATACATAATAGTCTATGTCAGTCACTTATGTTATTGGTACTACCTACTGCCTGATTAACTATGTATGATTTATGATTTATGTTAATTCTAGTTACCTACGTGTATCTTCACGTAAAACTCATAATATTATGATAAAAATATTTTTCACTTATTAATAAAAAGAATAAAGAACAAACAAAATATTACATAATTTCAACTTTAACCTTTTAAATTAACCTTTATTAACAATTAATATGATGTATAATACTAATAATAAAACTTTAAATATTATTTTTATTCTTTTTTCATTTGAAAATTTTTTAATTGTGCTCAGGTTTTTTCTTTTTTTTTTTTTTTTATTTTTTTTGTACTGTTGTGTTTTGAGTTTGTGTTCAACAAAACAATACTAAATGCAATAAAATGAGTTAAATTAAATAAAAAAATTATTTGCTTGCTACAGAAAAAAAGAAAAGAAAAATGAAAAATTAATTAAATAAATATAAATATAAATAAATAAATATAAATATAAAATAAATAAATATAAATTATAAATATATTTAATTTTCTTATTTAAAAATTTATAGATAATAATTATAAAACATAATTAATCCTAATAATTATATTTAATTAAACACAAAAAAAAAAAATGTTTTATAAGAATAATTTATAAATATTTTATTTATTTTAAATATTTCATTACTTTTTTTTTTTGTTTTTTTTTTTAATTTAAATTATATAATTTTTTTTTGTTAACAATTTATTTTTTGAATAAATGAATACCATTTTACGACCTGTCTTACATTTTATTTTTAAAGATTTTTATTCCTTAAAGGATTTGGAAAATCCTGAATTTTCAGAGAAACTCATAAAATTAAGAAATCAAGCCAAAAAGTTTTCCAATATTCCAGGAAAAATAAATAAAGAAATGGATATGGAAGAATGTAAAGTAGACGGAGGTATTTACTATCGTTTTCAATATAAAAATAATAAAACCAATAAAAAAGTATTTTATATTCATGGAGGAGGTTTTTTCTTGGAAGCTTTAAAATTACATTGGGAATTATGTTATAAATTATCAAAGGAAACTGGATGTGAAATAATATTTCCAATTTATCCATTAATTCCTGAAAGTAATGCAGAACAAACTCATAATATGTTACTTTCAGTTTATAAAGAAATAATAAATAATTGTAATACTGAAGATTTAACAATTATAGGTGACTCGGCTGGTGGGGCTCTTGCTCTCACCGTGCCTATGTATATTCGTGATAATGGGCTTCCAGTACCTAATGAGATAGTTTTAATATCCCCTGGATTTAATATAGGAGAGACTAATGAAGAAGAAACTGAAAGATTAAAGGAAATAGTAAAATATGATTTAATTCTTGGTGAATTACCTGTTAGTAAGATAAAAAAATTATGGCGTGGTAATTTGGATGAAAAAGACTACAGAAATAATGCTTTGGAAGGAAGTCTTCAAGGACTTCCAAGAATAACCATGTTTTCAGGAACTCATGATATATTAAATATTCCAGCCAGAAGACTAGTAAATAGAATGAAGAAAGAAGGACATCCATATTGTTATGAAGAACTCGAAAATGGTAAACATTGTTATATTGTATTTAAGCCAGCTGGAAAAGATTTTGAATTGATTAAAACAAGAGTACTTGGTAATTAGTTTCTTGCAATCAAATTTAAATTTAAGCCAAAAAAAAAAAAAAAATATTTTGAAATAAATAATATATATATTATTCACCATTATAGAAAATATATAGAAAAAATATATATTTTTATTTATATTTTATAATACAGTTTTATAAAAGACATAAACAAAATAAATAAAAATTTATATTTTTATAAAATAAGGTAAATATAATATATAAAAAAAAAAGTATCTTACCAAAGTTATTATTATGATAAATAAATACACAAATAAACAATAATCATAAAACAGTAAAAAAAAAATAATTTTATAATAACAAAAATTATAATTACAATAAATAAATAAATAAATAAATAAATAAATAATAAATTAAAAATAATAAAAAATAAATAAATAAATAAATAAATAATAAATAAATAAATAATAAATTAAAAATAATAAATAAATAAATAATAAATAAATAAATAAATAATAAATAAATAAATAAATAAATAATAAATTAAAAATAATAAAAAATAAATAAATAAATAAATAAATAATAAATAAATAAATAATAAATTAAAAATAATAATAAATAATAATAAATAAATAAATAAATTAATGTTAATATAAAATTTTAAAAAATATTTGAATTTGTTATTATATAATATATATTAACAATATATGTTAATTTATATAGTCCAATAAATTTGTATAATATATTGATTATTGATTTATTTATTTATTTGTATAATATATTGATTATTAATTATGAATAACAAAATAAAGGAGGATTATATTCTAATTGAAACTAAATTTTATAAATCGAAAGACAAAAATAATAACAAAAAGGATAACAAAAAAAAAAAAAAAGATAAAAAAATATATAATTAAAAATAAAATTATTATTAAGCAACTGAAAATTAGAGATAAACTTCAAGAAGAATGTATGACACAATAGAACAAATTAAATATAAAAATTATTCATCAAAGTATAGAAATGGATAACTATGGTAATTTTATAAAATATGATATTCCTTTTATTAGAAAATATTGAATAATTACAATAAAATAGATGACGATGAAATTCGCAATTTATTTGTTATGGCAATAATAATAAATCATACATAGTTAATCAGGCACTACCTACTGCCTGATTAACTATGTATGATTTATGTTAATTCTAGTTACCTACGTATATCTTCACGTAAAGCTCATAATATTATAATAAAAATATTTTTCACTTATTAATATAAAGAATAAAGAGCAAACAAAATATTACATAATTTCAACTTTAACCAATTTATTAATCATTTAATGAAAAGGAAAAAAAAAATATTTCATGTTTCTCTTTTTTCTATTTTTTTCCGTTTTTTTTTTTCTTATAATATTTTATCATTTATTATAAAATAAATAAAATATGTTTGAATAAAGAATATGAAAAACTTTATTTCAGTTATATTTTTTTAATAAAATATTAAAATGAATATATATAACCTATATTAACATTCTATGATGTATAATAATAAACTTTAAATAATTTTTTTATTCTTTATATTCTCTTTATTTATTTATTTATTTATTTATTTATTTATTTATTTATTTATTTATTTATTTATTTATATATTTATTTATTTATTTATTTATTTATTTATTTATTTATTTATTTATTTATTTATTTATTTATTTATTTATTTATTTATTTATTTATTTATAATATAGAAAAATATATTATCGTATATATATTAATTGTTGAAGTGTTTTACTAAAAAAAAAAAAAAAAAAAAAAAAAAAATAATTAATAAATAATATTATATGTTAACTTTTTTTTTTATTTTTCTATAAAAATTTAAAAGCTTCATATTAAATATTACTACTATTATACTTTTTCTTCTTTATCAATCCTGTAATATTTTATATTAACAAACCTTATTTGTCTTATTTGTTTATTAAAGATTATACTTTATCTCTTTTTTAATTAATTATCTATCAATTAATTTTTATCATATTTTTCATTTTTATTTTATTAATTAATTATTTATCATATTTACTATTAAGGTTTTTAAAATTATTGGTAATTCACCCACTTCCCTATTTTATTTTATTTTTTTTAAAAAAAATAAAATAAAATAAAATAAAATATAATAAAAGTAATAATAATAGAAAAAAAAAAAGTTTCATTATATGGCAATGTAATAACTTCTCCATATATTTTTTAATTTTTCATAAACTTCAAAATTGGACTATTATTATTACTTTTACAATAATTTATATTTTTCATATTAATAATAAAAAAAAATTATTATATATATTATAAAAAAAAAGTATATATATACCTTTTTTTTTTTTTTGTATTATATATATTAAATTTATCATTTTGTATTTTCCTTTATTATTATTATTAAATATATATAATAAATATATTAACATTATGTATCGTTCTTCACAAGTATTATTTATACTTAAAAACCTCTCTATAAATACCAACTAATCTATCTAATGTATACATTATTATTTTTAAACTTTATTTCAACTTAAATTTCATAAAAAAAAAAAGAAAAAAATTTTACATGATTTTGGGAGAGTTTGTTAATATATAAAAAAAAAAAAATAAAAAAAGTTATATTCTTTTGATAACAAAAATCAGAAGACTCCCAAAATAAAAAAATTTTTTATATATATATAAAAAATAAACTCTGTTATTTATAAATCTATCAAAGTTAATTATATAATTTTTTTTAAGATTTATTAATCAATTATTTATTTTTTTAAAACAATAATTAATATATCTTTAAATAATTTATAGTTTGTTACTTTTTTTTTTTTTTTTTCATTACTAATATTAATAAAAGAAAATATCATATAGTAACATTATTTATATATTAAAATTTTCTTATTAATGATATAAAATTGGTTTATATCATTAACAAATAATAAATTTATATTATTATCACTATTACTATGAACACGTTTTTTTTTTTTTTATTATATCTTTTATTAATCATAAATGATACAAAATAATAATATATGTTTATATATAATGAATTAAAGTTTTTTAAGTTATAATGAAAATGCGTTGTTCTTTTTTTTTATTTTTTTTTTTCTAAAAGGAATAAATTAAATTAATTTTTATTTTTTTTTAGAATAGAAAAAAAAAAAAAAAAAAGGAAAAAGGAAAAAGGAAAACAATTAAAAAATTTTTTTTTCATTTTTTTTTTTTTTTACATTCATTCTTCTTCTTTCATCTTAAATCTATCATTAATTTTATTTATTATTTAATAATAATAATAATTGAAAAATAATATTTATTAATTA